>JABUQX010061543.1:2500-7500 GCA_015478945.1 Trachelipus rathkii
AGTGAGGGGTTTAGGAATGGGATTATCGGATCATTATGTTGTTCTATGTAAAATTAAGTTAGTGGGGGCTTGGATGGAGAGGAAGGTGATACGAAAGGAAGTAGGTAAAATTAAGAGTGAGAAGTTACAGTGTGCAGATAATAGGTAAGTAGGTAAGAGCGCTCGCTAGTAAAACGGTTGAATGTGAACAAGTTGATACTGAACAAATCTGGGGGCAAATGAAGGAAGAAATTGTTAGTAGTGCAAAGGAAGTGTGTGGATGTGCTAAAGTAGGAAGTAAGAATGTTAACAGTGAATGGTGGAATGAAGAGGTGATGAAAGCGGTTAAAGGTAAAAAAGAAGCGTGGTTGAATGTACTAAAAGCAAATGATGAAGTTTCAAAAGAAAGATGCTTGGAATTATATAAGGAGGAAAAAAGAAATACTAAAAGGTGCATACGTAGGAGAAAACAAGAGGTAAATGAACAGTTTGGAAGGAGGCATGAATGGGACATAACAAGGAATAGAAGCTCTTCTGGAAGGAAGGCGAAAGTTAAGAATGAGAATAAGGGAATCTGCTTAGAATAATGAATAGGGATGGTGCTTTTGTAACTGATGAAATGGATGTGAGGGGAGTGTGGAAAGAACACTTCGAAAATCTGCACAATATTAACAGTAATGATGAGGTGTTAGTGAATGTGTGTGGTTTTGATGGTGCAAGAAGAAATAGGTATTTTGGGGATGAGGTTATTAGTAAGGAGGAGGTAATGGGTAGAGTGAGAAAGTTGAAGAATGGTAAATCTGCAGGTATATGATGAATTAACATAGTGAAAATGATCAATGAGCGGAGGCGAGATGGTGATTAATTGGATTGGAAGTTGTGTAATAAGCGTTTATGGAGGGTATAGTTCCAAGGGATTGGAGGAGAGCGGTAATAGTACCTTATATAAGGGTAAGGGAGAAGAAGGGAACTGTAGAAATTATAGGGAATAAGTTTATTGAGTGTAAAAGTGGGGTTTTTTTTTTTTGGTTTTTTTTTTTAAAAAAAAAGGGGTTTTATATGCTGGTATTTTGGTCGAAAGAGTGCGTCGAGTGACTGAAGGACTGATTGGTGAAGAACAAGGTGCGTTTAGGAGTGGTAGAGGATGTGTGGATCAAATCTTTACATTGAAACAAATGATTGAGAAAATGAGGAGAAGAAGAATAAATTGTATTTAGGTTTTATGGATTTGCACGGCGTATGATAGAGTTAATAGGGAAGCGTTATGGGCAGGTGTTAGTGATATATGGTGTTGTGGTAGGCTTCTGAATGGAAAAAATATGTATGACGATAGTGAAGCGTGGGTAAAGAAAAAATGGTGTCAATGGTGATTGGTTTAGGATTAAAAGCGGAGTAAGACAGGGTTGTTGTTTATGTCTCTGGTTATTCAATTTGTATATGGATGGGGTTTATGAAAGAATTTGAGGTGGGGGTGGCAGGAAATGGTGTTAGAATGATGGAGAATGGAGATGAGTGGAGGGTGCCCTACCTATAATATGCGGATGATTTGGTTTGTGTGGCGAATCTGAAGAGAGAATGAGAAGATTGATAGGGAGATTTGGCAGGGTGTGTAAAGGGAGGGGTTTGAAAGTAAACGTAGGTAAGAGTAAGGTTTGGTTTGTGAGTGAGGACACTCGCTGCAGTGTGAAGTTTATGTTAGATGGTGGAGCAGCTAGAACAAGTGTCTGAGTTTAAATATTTGGGTATAATGTTGGAGAGAAGGGAACGGGCGATGCAGAGTGTAGTAGGAAGTTGTGAATGGCAGGAGGTGGCCTGGTGCAATTAAATCGTGGTGACAATGCGAAGGGACTAAGTCTTGAGTGGTGCTAGGGTCTTACATGAGGGGTATGTTGTTTACCTGTGTTAATGTATTGTAAGTGAGACTATGGTCTAGAATAAAAAGTATAGATCTAAAGTTCAATGTGTTCAGATGGACATTTAGGGGTGTGCTAGGTGTGGAGAAGAATTGATAAAGAGAGGAATGAACGCGTATTAGAGAGTGGTGTGGTGTGAAGAAGGGGTAAATAATGATAGAATAAATGAAAGTATGTTTGAGATGGTTTTGGTCATGTGGAAAGGATGAATGATGGTCGGTTGGTTAAGCGGATGTCAGTGGTGGTGTGTTGGGAACGCGACGGCTGGGAGACCGAAGAGAAAGTGGATTGAGTCGGTGAACGAATGTCTGAAGGAGAGAAATGTGAGTTTGGCAGAGGCGAGAATAAAGGTGCATGATAGGAGAGAATGGCGGGGTTTTGTATGGGGGCATGGTTGTGGCCCACCTGGGCCAGGGGATGAACCCTTACATTGACGATTTACCATAGTGAGGGTCCGTCGCGGTCCCATGATGCTCTAGGGTGGATTTTCTGTCTGTGACGAGCTCTCACTAATTAATGGTACAGAGGGGGCGGTAAGGCTGGGCTTTCTTTTCGACGTTTGTCATGTTCTCCTACTGCTTTTCTTTTCCGATGCTTGTACAGCACCTTACCCCCAGTCTTGGGGCAAAGAGGAAGGTGAAGAAAGAAAGAAAGAATATATATATATACAATCTCTCCCTATTTGAAGGGGATATAATTTTCGAACTTAGACCACATATAGCTGGTAGTGTCACCGTAGATTAGCTGAGGTTTCATATCGCTAAGCCCATCCAAAGAGAGAGCTGAGTCCTTAAACGTGGATATGACAATAGCTAGGTGAAAAATAAATAGCCGGCGAGCTTCAGCGAATGATTCGGAGGCTTGGAAGAGTTCAGAGTCTGAAACGGCTTATGATGCGGGTCACGGAGCCGGAGCCGGAGCCGGAGCAATAGATAATAGACCTAGTAAGGGATCTTTTCCTATGTTTTTGAACCCGTAAAACTTGGTTTTATGGGTTTTAGAACCATCATGGGAGTTTGAGAGACCCCAGGGTGGGGCTCCAAGAAGAAAAAAGTAGAAATAAAGTAGAGAGTACATAGCAGATGAAGGAGTTGGAGTTCGAGAAGGAATAGGACCGACTCCTGAGTGGGAAAAGAATGGAGCTGGAGAGGAAGGTGAGAGAGTATAAAGTTCGGTGCTGAATCAAAACTTGATTCGTGCTGTATGTCAGTGGTTCCCAATCTTTTTTTAATGGCGCACCCCCAAGAATAAAAAATAGATTCTATGCACCCCTATCCTTTTACAATATATATTATAATATATATATATATATATATTATATATATATATATATATATATATATTCTATACATATATATATATTATATATAATATATATATATAGTATATTATATTTAAAATACCTATTTTAAATAATTTAATGAGAAGGATGTGTTTTAACAATTTTTAATTAATTTCTATTTTCTTTGTTGTAGTTGCCAGAGAGACAGCAGTTCTAGCTCTGGTTCAATGGTTTTTTATTCTCTCTTTTTTTGTTTTAAGATCTGTATAGCACATAAACGCTTGCTCGCGTACAATATGTTGACAATGAAGCGAGGAATGAACTGCAGTTTGTGCTATTTTAGGATAATTCATGTTTTCAATTCATACCACTAATTTGAAAAAGCTGTTTCATGAAAAGTACTGTACTTTTAAACTTGTAGCTTCTGTAATTTCAATCATATGTTCTTGGAATGTAATAGGAAGATGTTTTAGTTTATTGCTTCTCATTGAATGGATTTAAGACCAATTTTAAGGGGGTCCCATCACTTTTTGGGAAGGGGTTTTTTTTTATTTTTTAAAAATTTTCAATAAATTCTTCTCTCAAATTTGTCAGGTGTGTTGTGATAATGTCCTTTTCCTGACAATTTTATTTCATTTTCTACAATGAAATTATTCAAAATAGGAAAGAATTCCAAACTTTCGACTTGGATATTTTCTTTCCACAAAGCAAAAATTACTAAAATATAAAATTTTAAGGTTGTCGCGCACCCCCTGGTATTTCAAGACGCACCCCAGTTTGAAAACCACTGATGTATGCTATATCAAACCCTATGAAAGGATGGGTGCAGATATCGAAAACATTGTTCTTAATCTCCAGCAATGATAGCAGTGTTTGTAGTTTGTGTAGTAGTAGCAATCACCATAGTCAGTCCAATGCGTGCGCGCGCTCCCGCAGGCGCCACCCCTCGCAAAACTGCAGGCACAATATTGGCTCGCGAATGCTTGAATATTCTAGTTGTGAGGCTATTCTATGTATTCAGGTTTACACGCTTAGCCCTTACACTTTTAATAAATATATTTTTCTTAAATTAATTGTTTACTCCATTTATATTTTTAGTTTCTAAATGTAGAGCATTGACTATAATATTTTGAATACAACATTTTATTTTAAACTGAAACATTTTATGTTTTTACTAAAAAAAAATTAATTTTTTTAATAAAAACGTGTTCTTTAAAGACAGTAAGTTAATAAAGCAGTAGCACAAACACACCAATCCCATCCCCTTCCCAGCCGCCCATTTGCTATTGCCTTACTGTATTGAGTCATATTTGAACACACATTTTGTGAAAATAACTTCATTGACCCTCTGTGACGTCATAGAAATACTGCTCTCTGATTGGTAACCCTATTCTTTCTGATTATTACTACTGGTATCAAATATATATTTAACTTTTATTGGCAAATTAGCACTCCCCCAGCATTGTGTTAACACTTTCATATAATCATTATTATAAAACCAAGTAAATCTCCTAACAACCCTCCTTCGCAAAGACCTATTTCATTACTTTCTACATTATCTAAAACATTATAAAATTTAATCCTGAAAAGAATATCTCCCTTCACTCCTTTAACAACCTCACAATATGGTCTTAGATAAAAAACATTTCACAACCACTCTCTTAGCTGATTTAACACAACACATCAACACTGGTTTTAACTAATCCCCTTCCCTTCCCGCACCCTCCTGGTAGAATTAGACATTAATTAACAAGGCATTTAACACAGTTCTCCGACACATTTTAATAGACAAATTACTAATTACAAATATCGCCACCAAAAACAAG
>JABUQX010061543.1:17500-20000 GCA_015478945.1 Trachelipus rathkii
ATTTCTTGTGTAACAGAGAATCTATCACCTAAGTTGACATATTAAGTTTTTCCTTTTACGAAGGTTTTAAACCATTGAAATTTATGACATTGACTTCCAGCTTATTTAATTTGAGTATCGGGATATCATGGTCTATCTATTGTATCAAAAGCTTTCGTGAAATCTAAAAACAAGCGAGAAGAAGACTTTGTTTTCTAAAATTTTATAAAGTTTTTTAGTTAGACAGACAGATAAGTGCGTCAGAAGTTGACCTCCCTATTTTGAAACCAAATTGAAAGTCACTAATTAGTTCATTTGTATTTAAAAATATTCGATTACTTCCTTAAATAAATATAGGTCTTCTGGGATATTTTTAAGTTTAACTTCATAAGTTGGTCTATTCATTTCCTATACTACTCCGCCTACTTTATCTTATATACCATAATAATAATACTATTAACTTTAATGTTTGATAAATAATATAGTATTTGCTATTATTATTATTATAATTATTATTATTATTATTATTATTATTATTATTATTATTATTATTATTATTATTATTATTATTATTATTATTATTATTATTATTATTATTATTATTATTATTATTATTATTATTATTATTATTATCATTATTATTATTATATTATTAAACATTCTGTGTATAACTCTTTTAGTATAACTATTATATTATCATTGTATGTATTATTATTATATTATTATTATTTTATTATATAATTAATTATTATACATGCTAGTTAATGTGGTACGGCTTTATTATTATATTATTATTATTATTATTATTAATTAGAATCATGATTAATGTGTAAATAAATATCACTGATGAATTTTTGAACGTACATTAAAATAAATTAAGATTTATTTTATTATTTATATTTTATATTATTATTATTATTTATTATTATTATTATCTATGTTTTATTATTACTTATATATTTATTATTATTACTATTATTATTATTCATTTTTTATTAAAAATTATAATCCTTTTTTCCTTATTATTTATTATTTATTATTATTTTTTTGTTATTATTATTATTATTATATTATAATTAATTATTATTAATTATTATTATTTTTTATTATTATCATCATTATATTATCATCTTTATTATTATTATTTATATATTATTTTATTATTCTTTATTTATATTTACTTATTATTATTATTATTATTTAATTATTATTATTATTATTATTATTATTATATTATTAATTATTATTATTATTATTATTATTATTATTATTCATTATTATTATTATATATATTATTATATATTATTATTATTATTATTATTTAATGCTATTATTATACTATTATTATTATGTATTTTTAAATATTATTATTATTGTTATTATTATATTATTATTTATTTGATTATTATTTATTATTAATTTGGTGATTAATATTATTATTATTATTACTTATTATTATTATTATACTTTATTATTATTAATACAAAACCTGAGGATATAATAAGATAATAATTGGAAAAAGCCTTTTCTTTCATGTTTAAAAAGTCTTAATATTGAATCTTTGGCAATATTGATAAAATCATCGGAATTTTTTTTTTCATTTTTTCTTTCTTCTTTTTTTTCTTTTTCTTTTTTTTTTTTTTATCTTAAAAAATTTAAGATTGTACTTTTTTAGTTTTTTTTCTTTAACAGTTTTTATTTTTTTGTTTATATCATTATTTCTATTAAATTAATTATAATTGTAAAGTTTTCTTTTATGTATGTATGTATGAATGTATGTTTGAATGTATGTATGAATGAATGTATGTATTTATGTATGTATAAATGTATGTATGTATGTATGAATGTATGTATGCGTTTATTTGCATGAATTGGGAAATATATGTATTTTATGTATGTATGTATGTATTTATGTATGTAGTATGTATGTATGTATGTATGTATGTATTGGTAATTATGTATGTATCGAATACAGGAATTATGTATGTATGTATGTATGTATGTATGTATGTATGTATGTATGTATGTATGTATGTATGTATGTATGTTCATTTTGATTTGTGAATTTATGCAATCATCAGTCGAGCACCACGATCGAACTCCTTTAATGACTGATATATGTATTTCATTGTATATTAAATCATTGAAACAATGAAGATGATAATTTTGGATGGGGGGGAGTAGTATGGGGGCTCCATATTATTTAGGGGGAGGGGGGAGATATAGCAAAGCCAAAATGCACAAAATTAAAAAGAATTCATCCAATGTGTTGGTTAAGAAACATTTACAATATAATAATTTTCTTCACTGATTAATGTGAATATTATATTTATTGACTATATTAATTTCTTAAATAACAAATTATAAATATTTAATATATAATATATGCATATGTAATAAAAAAAATTTATTGGAATTGATATTATATTTTTACTACTAAATATGAATATTTATTTATATTTTAGAAATATATAAGTATATATAGATATATATATCGATTATATATATATTATATAGTGGA
>JABUQX010061543.1:30000-55726 GCA_015478945.1 Trachelipus rathkii
TTTAAATAATTTACAATCAAAGATTTTTTAATAGATAAAGTTTTAAGGGGTGTAAATTTTGAAGAGGAAAGAGAGGAGAAGGGAAGAGAAGAGGGAGGGGAGGGGGAGGAAGAAGGAGGAAAAGGTGGGAATATATATAAATTTTAGAGTGTAGGTTTTAACCTTTTATATTATCATTTTAACCTTTTTTTATTACTGGGTTATCATTGTGGGTATTTGTAGAGCAGCGGGGTTGGTGGCCTAGTGTTGGGCAGATACCGAAGAGTAGGGTGGAGAGCACGACATACCTGAGTGAGTTTGTCTAATATAGAAAAAGGGAAAGATTGGGGGAGGGAGAGAGCGCTACATCTAAGGGGTGGGATTAACTGAACAGTGAGAGGGTAATACGAGGGTCCAGTTGAAGGAGCGGGAGGGACACTCGCGCGCTTAAGGTGATTTGCAGGAATATAGAAAAAAGGTTGGATGTGCTAGGGTTAACTGAAACTAAGCTGAAGGGAAAGAGGGAGATGGACTTTGGAAAATACAAAGGTATGATATCAGGGGTGAACGAGAGAGTGAGCGGCGAGGGTAAGGGGTGGGGGAATAAGTTATGGAGGAAAGAGGTGTGGGATAGGGTAAGGTTATGTAGCCAGGTGAGTTCGAGGATAATGTGGGTAAAAGTGAAATTCGGGGGGGAAAATAGTGGGTTTTTATATCGCGCATATGGCACCAGTGAATGGAGCCGACGGGAGGCCGGAAGAGAAAGAAAGATTCTATTGGTGTGGAGTTGAATGAGTGGTTGGAAACGCCTCTTCGGGGGTATGAATATAAATTTGTCTATTGGGGCCGCATTTGTGAATAGCAAGGAGTGGAAGGGAGGAGAGGTGGGAAGAATAATAAAGGACGCATTTGGGGTAAGCAGGGTAGAGGAAGTGTTAATGGAGAAAGTCTGTTAGAGTTGGTGTGTGTGAAAAGAAGAATGATAAAGTGGGGAAATACTTGGTTCAAAACAGTGAAAATACATAAGTAATATCAATGGAAGACGGTGAGATTAAGGCGTGGGGGAGGTCTGCGTACTTATTTTGTTCTTTTTCGATTTGATGTGTGTGTTAAATGGGAAGGATAGGATGTTAGATTACTAGATGTTAATACGATTTTAGAGTGGGCGGGAGCAGCCGAGGATAATCACGGATCACGTATCTGCTCGAGCTCGCGTTAGCTGATAGAGGCGATGGGAGGAGAGGTGACCGGTTAGGAGAAAAGGGGCAGAAATAGAGGAAAGTAGTAGGTGTAAAGGTGGAAAAATTGGAAGGAGACGAGTGTGTGAGGAGGTTTTTCAGGAGAAGACGTATGGAGAGATTAGGTAGGAGAGACGGTGAGGGACGGGATTGGGGAGGTGGAGGGGGAGTGGTTGAGATTTAAAGAGGCAGTATGTGAAGAGGCCAAGCCACAGGGGTAATTGGAGTTAAAAAGGGTGGGTGCAAGCAGAAGGAAAGGGAGTGAATGGTGGAATGAAGGAAGTGAAGGAGGTGGTGAAAAGAAAAAAGGAGGCTTATGTGAAATGGTTGGGAAGTAGGAGAGAGGAAAGCTGGGAGGAATATAGAAGGGTTAGAGTGGAGCAATAGAGGGCGAGTGGAACGAGGAACGAAGAGAAGAGCCAAAGATGAATGGTGTAGGACAAGTGATGGAACATTTTTTTGAATCGGGGGCAAGATAATCGCCAACGCTGTAAATTATATAAAAAATGGAAGAAGAGAGAGAGGGTGGGGCCCCTTTGGAGGAGAGGATTGAAGGGAGGAGATTGAGGGAGTTACGGACTAAGCGTAGGTATATAGGATAGGAGTGAGCAACGAGTGTGCGGGGGAGTATATATTTAGTGTTATTATAAAATTGAATGACATGCACATAGGACGATTGGGGGGAAGGGGAGAGTAAAAGAATCTTGCAAGAGGTGAGGATGGGAGGTGAATTTGGGGAGGGAGGGGGAGGAATGGAACATACAAATGAGGAAAAGTATTAGGGGCTTGAATAAAGGAAAAAAAGGGAAGTCCGCAGGTTCTGGATGGTGTGAGAATGGAAATGTTGCAGAAGGGAGGTATAGGGGTGGAGGAATGGCTGTATACGGTTATATAATATATGTTGGAGAAGTGGTGAGGTACCACAGGATTGGGAGGATGGTTTGTTTGGTTCCCCTTATAAGGGAAAGGGGATGGTGGAATGTGGAATTATAGAGGTATATGTCTTTTTAGTGTGGTAGGGAAAGTGTATGGTAGAATCTTGATTGAGAGAGTGAGAGGTTTAACGGATGGGAGGAGAATGGGGGGAGAACAAGGAGGATTTAGGGAGCGCAAAGAGGGTGTGTGGACCCGTGGTTTACCAACTAAAGATGCCTTGTGGGAGAAAAAGTATAGAGAGGAAAGGGAAAGTTGTATGGGTGTATTTTTAGATTTAGAGATACAGCATATGATAGAATGTGAAGAGGGCGTGAATTGTGGGAGGGTGTTGGAGAAAATTGGAAGTGGGGGGTAATGTAGGTAAAGGTATGTAAGTGCCTTTTATAGGAATTAGTAAGAATGTGTGTGAGAGTGGTTAGGGAGGGGGAAGAGTAGACGCATGCTCTTGGGTGGTGAGAGGATTGAGGCAGGGGTGTGTAATGTGGCCGTGGCTATTCAATTTGTTGGAGAGTGTTTGCAGAGGAGTGGTGAGGGAGGGGAGGGGGTGGAATTGTGATGAATGGGGGGAAAAAAAAAAAAAAATGATAGAAGGGGGTTACATGATATTGTTTGCGGACGATACTGCCCTAGTGGCGAAGAACTGCGGAGGGTTGAGAAAGTTTATTTTGGTGAATGGACAGTTTGAGAGAATGTGTCGACAAAAGGGGGCTTAAAAATAAATCCAGGCAGAAGTAACAGTAAGTTAGTGTTTGAAGAGGAGGAAAAGAGGGAGGAAAAGGAGGGAGGGGTAGAGGTTATCGAGTAGGGAGAAGTGATAAAAAGTATTTGGATAAGAAGTAAAGACTGTGTTTTTAGCATAATTTAGGGATGGATTTGGGTAAAGGGGGGAAGGGGATGAATGGTTAGGAGAATATGAACATACGAGTGGAGAAGAGCAATGAAGAAAGCCCTTAGAGTGGCCTGAGAGAATTATGGAAAGGGGGGGACTTATCACAGAAAGTTAAGAATAATATGTTCTGAATAAAAATTTGTGTACCAGCGGTGTTGAATGGGTGTGAAACGTGGGGGTTGAATGCCCACCCCAGGCCACTACCAGGAAGAAGTTGGAAGTATCTGAGATGAAGGGGTTGAGAGCGGTTTGGTGGGGTTAGCAGAAGGGAGAGGATTAGGGAATAGGGTGGTGAGGGAGAGATGTGATTGAAGAATGGGTTGGTTGGGAAGAGCGGAGAAGGAAATGTTAAGATGGTATGGGCATCTGTGGAATGGAGGAGCAAGAGAGTGGTTAGGAGAAGTTTGGAGGCGAGGGGATAGGAAGAGAGGTAGGGGGACGACCCAGAAGGAGGTGGATCGGATGGAATAAAGGAGATGCTGAGGAGGGAGGGATGAGGGAGGCAGAGGGTAGGTGTGTTGGCGAGGGCTAGAGTGGGGTGGAAGGAATTGGATCGAGGCTCGAATTTAGGTCTGAGTGATGGGGAGGTGGTTGAAGTGGGAGAGGCTGTACGTACGCACTTACTCTTTTCCGTTCAGCCGGGAAAAAATGTGTAGGCAAAAAATAATACATAATAAAATAAAATAAATATATATATATAATATATAATTATATATATATGCTATATCATTAACCCTAATATATATTTATTACATCTTATATATATTAAAATAATCTATATTATTCATACTATCATAAAGCTATATTTTTATATATATTATATATATTAATATATATATATATATATATATATCATATATATATATATTATTATCTGATAAAAGTATATTTATTATATATTATATTAATATATATATATAATATAATATATATAATAATATCATTATATATATAATATATATATTATTATATATTATGTATATATATATAGGGGTATAGGGTAGGTATATACCCCGGGCTCAAATATATATAATATAGTTAAAACGTACTATTTCCTACTAAAATACGGTTAGGTAAATGTTTATTATATATATAATAATAATATTTATATATATATTTAGACTGTAAAGATATAAATATATATAATATATAATATATATATAAATATAGATGTATTATGATATACTTATATATAATATATAATATTATATATATATATATATATTACTATATATGATATTAGGTTTCCAACCCTTAGGGGATAGGTGCCAAGATTATCACAGAGAGGGGTGGAATAATAATGAGAAATAAAATAAAATAAAGTCTTCCAAACCATACTAAATAATCTCTCAAGATTACGCAGAAAACTGAGGCCTTTAAATAGAACGACTTAAAAAAAGCAGGAAAAAATATTTTCAGAGAATTCCCACGAAAGCCATCTGTAGAGATTGCTGGAAAAAATGAGAAACCCAACAGCAGGTATAGAATTTTGGAAATCGCCGCTCTTTCTCTTCTCCAAGGCTGGTCGTGTCAATGCCATTTTTGGTCTTAATTTTTTTAAATGAGTGTTGCTGTAATAGCGTTTATGGTATGTGAATAAAGTATGATATTACTTCAGTGTAGCATATATAAGGTATATATATATATATATGTATATCATATATATATTATATATATATATTATAATATATATATATAAAAAAAAAAATATATATATATTTTATATATATACGTATATTATTACTATATTATATATACATTTATTATATATAATATATATACTTAATATAATTATATTACTATACTATACTTATACTAATATATATATATATATATATAATATATATATAACTAGTATATATATATATATCTTATATAATATATATAATATATTATATACTATAAATATATACTATATATATATATATATATATATACTTATTTATATATAATAATAGTATATATATATATTTACCTCACTATAATATATAATATATTATAATATATTATAATTATTTATCACTATATATATATAATACTATTATATATTAGTATTATATCATCGTAGGGGGCGGCCTCGGTCGTACAATTCTATAGGTGGTTTCATCTGACATTTCACACGCCACAAATTATATATATATAGATATAATATATATAATAGTATATATTATATATGAGTAATATATATACTGGCATTTTAATGAAGATTACTGAAGTATTATATGTAAACTTTTATCAAGTTTGTGGGTAACTGGGTATTGGATATTAGGGAATTATTATATATATATATATGACTATATCCAGTACATTATAGGTTATATTATTAATAATATCTTATTATTAATATATATATATAGTATCTATATATAATATATATATATATATATATTATATATTATAATATATATAATATATATAATTATTTATAATATAATATATATACTATAATATATAAATATATATATATATTAATAGTTCGATTATCCGCGCCTAACCACCTCGCATATATTATAATATACATCGATTGTATCGATCACTTCGAACACATTTCATAAAAATTGGAAGTGAAAATGCCTAAGAGTCAAATTAAACTTATGTTAATATTAACAGCAGCTTCAACAAATAACTCATAAAGAATAATAGTAAAAAAATATAAAAAAGAAAACCCCAAAAAGTTCAAATCTTTGTAAATTAATTAAACTCAAAAGGCTAACCTTTATTATGGGCATTATAGTTAAAACCTAATTATATGATTATCTAACCTTAGAACTACTAAGATACCTTCCTACTTATAAAACATTATATTATCTCCATCTGTAAATTTTTATTGTACAATTAATTTCTTGAACTCTGCATTGTTAAAAAAAAAAATAAATGAAATAAAACGAAATATGGCCCCAAGAGAGATTTCAATACTTTATTCGAGAAATTTACAAGTACGAATATTTAAATAAATAAAAAAAATTGGACTTCAACTTACCTGGAGGCGAATAATCGATCATGAGCTATATATTATATAATAATTATATTATATTATATATATATATATATATATATATATATATATATTAGGTAATATATATATATATAATATATATATATTATATAACTATATAGTTAGATAGATAGATAGATATATACGATAAGATTAGATTAGATAGAATAGATAGATAGATAGATAGATAGATAAGATAGATAGATAGAAGAGATAGATAAGGGCTTTTATAAAAATTAAGATAGATAGATAGATAGTGCTTATATAAAAAATAGAAGGATTCAAGCTGGCTTATCATTTCATAGTGTCATTACATTATAGATAGATTAGATAGATAAGATAAGATAGATAGATAGATAGATAGCATAGATAGATAAGATAGATAATAGATAGAGAGGAGAGAATTATAATAAAACTAAATAAAGCAAGAGATCTTGACAAACCCAAACACATACAATAATTCGTTCGTTTCTCGACCGAGACGTTAATATTTTGGATACATGAGAGTCAATTTTCGAATTGTTTCCGTATTAACACAAATTTGAATTTCAGATTTGATACGAGCGAAGCCGAGGACCTGCTTGTCTTGATATGACATACCGAAACGTTGTACGGTATAGCAGGAAAATGGGAAATAGGAATAAGCGTCATCCAACTGCAGTCCATTAGTTTCACAACACATTTATAATTATCATCTCAAGTTAAATGTATATGGCAATGTGGTTGTAAAGTGGTCCTGTTTCAACAATCATGTTTAGAAGCGACAAACTAAATTATCTCTGAAATTTGATAACTATTTTTTTATCATTAATATTGCTGATGAAGTCTGATCTGTGTGTGTATATATATGTAAATATAAAAGATATATTTTAAAAGTTCTTTAATATTAGAGGAGTACACCTGAAAATATAATTGGAAAAATAAAAAATATAAATATGTAATCTCCCAAAATGTATATAATCGATGCTAATAAATTTCTTTAATTAACTAGACAATAGTTTGTATAAAATGGTGGTCTCGCACGCAAAATGTTTATACACTCCTTGTTATACGCCTCACGTGTCTTTACTTGTTAGCAGCCGCGCTGCTCGCTATTTTATCGATCAACCTAATCATCACCCTGAGGAAGGGCCGATTAATACTTAATATTGGCTGACGAAACCGCTAGTGTAGATATTTACTAATAATATAATATTTAAGGTATATGATAATAATAATATATTTAGTTAAAATCTACGATTTTTATATGTGTTAACAACTTATCGCATTTTATGTATTTAATTTTATTAAAATATATTTCAAAAAGGAAATAATTATCAAGATAATATTCTAAGGAATATCCAGTCAATATATAATATAATTATAATAAATATATATATATATATAAATATTTAATTAATATAATATATATATATTAATAATATATTATTTAATTATTAATATATATCATATATTATTAATATATAATATATGATATTATATATAATATATATATTATTATAATACTTACATTATATTTATATCATTATATTATATATATATTATAATTATATATATATAAATAATTAATATTAATATATTAATATATAATATATATTATTAATATATATTATATATTATATCATATATATAAATATTTTATATAATAATTTATTAAATAATAATAATATTAATTAATATATATAATATAATTAATTATATATATATTATATATATTTATAAATAATTATAATAATATAATTAATATATATTATATAATATAATTAATAATATATTATATATTATATATAATATTATACATATAATTAAATATCTATATATATAAATAAAAACAGATGCTTTTTTTTGAAAAATAACCCTGTCTGTGAATTACTCTCTTAGGTTTAACAGGAGCATATAACCATAATACTAAAGTGTACAAGCAATCACTACACGACATGATAGTATAGGTTTATACAATATAACAGAGTGCACTCATATATGATTCAACAAATTAGGCAATAATAGACAGCTATAAAATTATTATCCGTATATCATCTGCATTAGTAAGACTCGTATACATTCGACAACTATAGCGATCGCTGAGTTATAAGACAATATACAGGAGCTCACCACTAACCATGGCATTAGCATACGCTCTCATCGAAAAAAAAAGCAGCAAGTCGTAGAGTATACCTTATCGATTAATAACTGTATATTCCGAGACTGCTTCATATATTCGGAGAGTGTCTGTTTCTGTGTCGCTAGTGGTCTGATGTCTATCGTCATTACGGTAATCTGTAATAGTGTTACTATCACGACCACCTACGCTAGGTGGGATGGTAATAGTGTGGTCGATGATATTGATTCATGTTTGCGTATAGAGTGGGTGCAGATGAATCTCTTTTGCTAGTAAAGTCTTACGCTGTTAGAGGTCTTATTTAATGAATTTACAAAAAAAAAAAAAATAAAAATAAAAAATAAGATGCACACTATTACTATGGGTTACTACTAAGTAAATTATATTCAGATGGCAGAAACCACGAACCTGAGTTTATTTAAGAAAATGAACTTAACTACTTATGTTAAACTTTAATTATAACCATAAAATTCTGGAGTTGGGGTTCAATGCTCTTCCCTGGCCGTATTCATTTTTCTCACCATATATAGGATAAGCTAATATATCTTATATATTATATATATATATATATAATATATATTAAATAATTAATAATATTTATTTATAATATTATAATACTATATATTACTATTTACTTATTTTTATTAGCACGATGTATTAGTGAGATATCTGTACAAAATTACACTCTCACTTTATCAGAATTTTTGAAAATTGGTGAGCTAACATTAACTTGGACTAATTATTTATATCCTATATTCAGGGGTATCAGTATGAGATTAAAGCTCAAATTAGTAAGAGCATTTTTATCACTGGTTCATAAAAGTGGATACACTCTTATTGAGTAAGGTTATTATATTTATACTCGTTACTTATTTAACTTATTTAAATTATTATAATATATAATTATATGTAAAATAAATATATGATATGAAATAAATAATATTAAAAGAAAATATTTTAAAATATCCTAATTATTCTAAATTTATAACATAAAAGGATTGTAGCTCACATATATAGTGGAAAATGAGATTAGGTGATAGTCGGTTGTTTATGAATTATAGTTAGTAGGAATACGACCAAGTTTTGAGATCACCATAAAGAAAAGGTAATTATGAATTCCAATATTGTACGAGTGTCTGTGATAAGAGATGGTATTTTTATTACTAAGCAAAAGATATTTGACTTTGCTAGAGAGATGATGAATGAGGGTTTGTGATAAGGAGATAGGGGGTATGGTTGTGGACCTTCCTCCCAGTGAGAAGAACGACAAATGACAGATGCCACAATAGTAGGTCTGATCGTGTTCGTTATTACTTGGAGTATTCTAGGGTGGTTATTATTAGGACATTTGCTCATGAGTCATAATGAAAGAACGAGACGGAGTGGATAAAGGAGTGATTTGAGTTATTATTAAATATTGAGATACCTTTATTCATATAATGTAATATAGTTTATTACTATTGATTCTTTTATATCTATAAAATTATTTATTGTGGTTCATATACGGATGTTATTGTCACTAAAGGAATATCCAACACTATGTACTAGGTAAAGTATAGTTAGATAGATATTAATTTATATATAGATTATTTACTGAATAATTCAAGTCAATTTAACACCAAATTATGTTCAAGTTTCTGGTTTTAAATTGCTAGAAATATAACCCGTTTAAAGCTATGTATTTTAAATTCTTAAATGTGAAGCTCTTTTAAAATGTTATATTTAGTTTCTATGACATGATAGGAGGGATATAAAACTGGAGCCATATTATAATCGCTTTTTACTTTTAATTATATTTAATAACTAATATATAAGCTCTAACATAATAAATTATAGTGATTATACGTGCTCGTATATTGTATTTCAGGTATATACTCACATAAATTTAAATCTAGATATACATATGACCATAGCATACTTAGAGTCAATATTATTCATCTTTACTTAAAAATAATTCACATCGTTATAGGTAAAATAATTATATGTGAACACTGTAAGTTGCGTAAAGAGTTTAAAGTAGTAATATTATTTAATAACTAATAAATAATTAACTAATAATTTATATATACTGAGTTTGTATAACTTAATATGGTGAGCATATAATATTACATGAGACTCATGCATAAAGTTTTGTTATCTATGAGACTATATATAGTAATTTTAGTTATTATTTCAAAATGCAAATTAATCAATGATACTACTCACTGACGTGACTAGCACTTTTTTTTTATTACATCTATTTATATATCTAATAATATATATATATATACCTTAATGAAATATAATAATTAAGTTATTTTATGAGATTATGATAATGATATATATAATTCATATTTTATTTTATAATATATTATATATATAATTATAATATATATATATATATATATTATAATATATATATATTATAAATATATATAATTATATATTAATTATATATCTATATATATATTAATATTTATATAATATATATTTTAAGTTTTAATATGTTATTAAATTATAAGTTTTATTTTATGTAAAAATAATACTATATATATATATAATATATATATTATATATATTATATATATATATATTATTAATATTGATGAAGAGAGATGAGAAGAGTAGAGAGTAAGAATGTATGTTTATCAACTGCCTCATTGTATCCAGTATAGTCTAGACCTAATAAGTAGCTTTATGTATGGATTTATAAACGTGTTAAGAAATTAATCATGTAATTCACTGACAGTAAATAGGAGTTACATAGCTGCTATAGTTATTATTTTATATAAAATTGTTTTATATTATCATTATCTTTATTCTGTATTTTTTTCTATCCTTGTCCTTTTGTTGGAATACACAAGATTGAATAAAGAGTTAGATGTAAATGTTTTGAAAAGTCACTATATTTGAGTAAGTTTAACACTAAGATCAAGTCTATGCTATACACCATAGGGGGGGCGCAGGAGAGAGCACTGACCCTCACATCTCCAGAATTATTTATTCTAATTCTATTATCTATATGAGATTACATCTATATCTGAATCATATAGATTAAGTGATCAAATGCTACACATTATATTGAATTCATCCTATAGTAATAATTCATAGAGGATATAGGTGTCTTTATTAATTTTACTTATCTATTTGTATTCTATTTATCTCTTGTAATATTCATTTCAATAAGCTATAGCTCTCTGAATATAACTGAATAGTACGAAAGAGGAATCTTAATCACTATCGGAGATAGACGACTACCTAATTATACTCGTTTCGCCTATCACGCGAAACAGAGACTGAAACTAGGACAAAATGCGACAATATAATTTATAAATTTATTAGAAACGTGAAAAACAACAAGGAAGGTCATTAAAAAGGTATTCATAATTGAAGTGCACATTTATTGACGTCACTGGAAGTTTGAAAGAGAGCCTTCTTGCAATATATATAATTGTTCCATTTATTTATTGGAAAAAAAAACAACATTTATTATCTAAAGGCTCACTAGATGATAACTATTATATCGATGTACTCCGGACTTACCTGCTTATAACTTTTATTAAGTACTCTATACAGAATAAGCAGTAGATACCTAAATCTTGGTAATATGAGTAAAGTAGTCACTACTTTATATCTTTGTATAAAAAGTCAAACTATGACTTAGTATATTTATCATAAAATAATGATAGCATTTGGTACTGTATTAAACAACTATATAAAATTTTACAATCAAAACTTAATTAATAGGTTTTAATATTAATCGTTATTTATTCTTTTAGAAGCTTACTAACTATTGTGAGAATTAATAATATTTAGAATTATAAACACTTATACTTGCTTAGAATAAGTTCACTGCATTCATAGAGGTATATTCTCTAGTGAGAAATTCAAAGCAATTAGTAAATTGAGTGAGTATGCTAACTCTTTATACGTTTCGCTAAATTTACGGAAATTTTATCATGCTAACGGTAGGCGCCAGATTCTCCGGAATTGGTCACAGTGAATGGCTCAGTTGCTATTTAATGATCATTAACCTAACCCTATAGATCAAAAGTCTGAGAAGGAGTTATACGTACTTGTACTTATATTTTACATCTACTTTCACTAAAAAATTAATTAAGAATATATGATAAAAGTATAATAATATTATGGACTATGGATGATATGGCGGTGATAATAGTATGAATTTGTCAACTATAAAAATTATATATAGTCCTATGATAATAATATAAATAAATTCACATTTAATCATTATTATTTTCAATAATTTTATTATAATATATATTTTAATATAGTATTTTATACCTCAATATATAAATTATATATATTACTGAAGATGTATATACTATACAGATTATGATATACTCACGCACAATTACTGAAAGTGACGAATCAGGATAAATATACACTATTAAAGGTACTTATATATTCTGTCATTGTTATTTAATATGACCACTCAGAATTATATATTTATAATATCTTTTTTTTTTGATTCATATTTAACATTTTATATTTCATTACTTTGTCTCTTATAATCCTCTTCTGAGTGTCGAAGTGGTACGACTAATAATGATATACATGAGTGTAGCTGGTTTATTGTGGCATCAACGTGGCGAAGTCACTTATGTTGGCATAGTGTATGACAGTTTGCGCACAATGCACATTGGGGCTAATAGCCTTAAGCATTGTCTCCGTACAGAGTTTGCAACTATTTATTTACTTGTAATTTGATTCTTTAAATTTTTTTAGTACGGATTAAATATTACACAAGAACATTAAGATTAGTATGGAATTATTTATGGATTATTATGAAATATCGAGCTTCAATGGATTAAAATTTAAATTTACATGTATAAATAAAATAAGAAATATATTTATCAAATTTATATATATATATATTAATATAATTGGTAGAATGTATTCGTCTGTTCATTACACAGAGTTGTCCTCTCTTAAACATAAGGATTCGATTTGTAATTCTCGAAGATAAATTATATGCATGAGTAGGCACAGGATATATACTGCGTGGAATGTCTGTTATATACACTAACAATACTTGTCTGCGTTGCAATATCAAGAACAAGCGCTTTGTTTTCAGATTACCTTTGAAACTGTTCACAATTAGTGAATTAAGATTGGAACAATAATTCGATATAATATGATAGCTCGCTCTCGATCTTGTTCAGAATCCCAACACTTTAATCGGGTCTCGGCGAAACGTCGAAATTATGTAGGGTGCTATGTTGCGCGATATATCGATAGACTCTCGTGTCGTGTCTAATAATAGGAATACATGTCAATGAAAATTGTGCTCTCTCCTACTCTTCGTTCTATTCCTAGATTTATCTATCAAATAGGTCAGTTATTATCTTTAAGTCTTATCTAGGTAACGTCTTCGTAAACTCATATCTGAATGTAATATATTCTATATTGCTAGTCTACTCCATATCCCTATCTAAACATAAATAGATTCTACTTTTCTACTCGGAGGTCTATTCTTTAGCTATGCGTAGGTGCTTATCGGTGATGCGTACTCTAATCAATTTATTCATCCTATCTAATCTAAGGATCGTGATAATCATATCTAGTTAATATCTATATTTCCTTTATACTAATACATATCATTTATTTTCATATTTTTCCATATTCTAATCTACCATATCGTTATAATATAGTTCTTTATATTATATTTCCATTTATTATTCCTTATCTATATATATGATATATATATGATATATATAATAATAAATAATATAATAATATAAAGTTATAAAAAAGAATATATATATACTAGCCTCTAATTATAATCTACATAGTATATATATATCATTAATTAAAACTTACAATTTAACTTAACTTAATCTAACAACAAAGAATCTCAATAAAATTTATATAATTTGAAAAGGGTAATAAATCACTGCTCTGTTCGATCCTATAACATCAGCCCTCTAGAGATAATTAGCAGTTACAGGAGAGAGGCAGCCAATAATTCTGGCATTCTAATAATTTTTGTTATATATCGTGACATATAATTCGAATATATAGTACGAATTTGGGTGTGTAGAAAAGCTCACTCTTGGGGGCCACTATGCGTTTTATTCTCTGAAATTCTATATTTATATTTTCATTTTTTTGGTTCCTATTTAATTAATAAAATCCATACAAAAAATACTTGTCATACTAAGGAGAGTTAGTGTAATAAAGGTGAAAAATGTGAAATATACGAGCAAATAATTAATTTAAACATACTTGATCCCATCCTTTATTGTTAAATTTATTATTAGTTATTAGCTAAATAGTTTAATATATTATTTTAATGTTGTTATTATATCATTAGAGTTTTCTCTCTCAAAAACGCTATTATTGTTTACAAAATAATGATTATTATTATTGTATTAATTTTATATTTTTTTTAGGAAGCAAATGAAAATCTCCTAAAACAATTTAACAGACATACAGAGATTTTAAAACTGGTAATGTTAAAAAGGCTCGTCAACAACATATCGAAAAAGTGCAGTGCCTTCAATGGCCGAATCTGTTTTCGCTGATAGACGACATTAGAGAATTGTTGTTTGATACATCTTGCTGAAATATTAATTGAGTTCATAGAGCCTGGCCATAGGTTTAAAATATGAAAATGAGGTAAGTAAGTGATTTAATATTTTCTTTAACACTGGAGGAGTTAACTTGAGTCTTTCACTTTTCTTTGTAATTTGCAGCTTCAATAAGTTTATTTAAATGAAACATTCTAAAATTTAACTACCTATATGAAATTCTGATAGTTTATGATGCTTTTTTGGGCATAAAGATACATTTATAAGTAAATTTATTGTTTTTATTAGAAATGTTATTTGCTCTTTTTTTTTAATATTTTTAGAGGTAAGCATGTATTACGTCTAGCTTATTATATAATCTATATTGATAATTTTCACTTTTTAATGAATATTTCTTTATTGTATCACAGTTTGTCTATTCTTGCAATTTTGACCTGCGAGAGTTTCTAGATATTAAAATTTCATCGAATGCCTCCTTACACAGATATCTCATATCAGACGACAAATAATACCGATGGGAGATGAGATTAACATGCAAGAGAGAACTTTACCTATTAAATCTGAGATAGTTAGAAGAGAGTTAATGTGAGGAAACTGTGGAAGATATTTAACTGTACGATGAGACTATTAATGAGAATGATATTAAAGATGTGTTATAAGTCTATTAGTTAATCAATAATTCAATAATTATATACTTTGTATAAATTATATTAGAAATGGCAAAAACATTTTCAGCATCTCAACTTACCTATTTTAAAATTCTTTCTCAGAAATTTAATTAGAAATTGAAAAGAAGTATAAAGAAAAATAATATAATTTTAATTAATTATAAATTATATTATATTATAGTGAGTTTTAATAATATATATATTATATATATATAATTAACTTTTAATCAAATATTTATTTAAAAAAAATCAATACTATATATTATTTATTTTCTTTTCGTCTTCTACTTTATTGATTACTTTAAAACTTTATTTATTCCAGATTGGAGTAAGGAGCTAGTACAACATTCGGAAAGAGTAAAAGTACAGTAGGATAGAGATATTGACATAAAATGCTATCGTAAAGAATGCCCAGTTAATCATATATATATGAGTCACTCTGTTAACTTTAATTTAGTGCAATAAGCTCGTTACAGAACATAGTAAAATTCCACTTTAAAGCTTCAGGGACCTATATAAAGCGACTGAGAGACCCTCACTATGTAGTAATATTATCTGATCTAAATTGTATATAGTGGATATTTAATAACTCATTTGGATGATCAAAGGAGTGTGCCGTAGCGACCATATGTGACCAATCGCATACCAGCATAAACACACCCGGGCTACCTTTTTACTCAGCTCTATGTCCCGTCTATTTCAGTACTCGAGCTTCCAAGCGTCCATCTGACATATCTACTCATTCAATATAAAATCCCGAGTTACTTTCACCATTACGTTATATAACTCAATCCCACAGAATCCGACCTTACTCTATTCACTGGATCTTACCAGCCGGGTGGTTTCTCACGATACACACTCTCAATTAATATAACATCCGCTATAATCCAAACGAGACTGTCATGCATTAAATATATCTCTAATGTTTCAAGCCTCATTTTTATTGATTCCAGCCCAGATTTGCCAAGGTAATTTCCCTTGTTATACCTGATGACTTCACCTATTAATATACGTTTATTTCCATTTTATTAATTCTTCTCACACTATAAGCTATGTCACCTATATAAAGATATGATCTCATTATACTTAAATCGAACTCTTTTTGACTATACTTATGATTATAATAATATTTCTTTTTTACTTACACTCACCAGGACTATTAGATCCTTCAGCATATTATCCTATTAATATACTAAACTAAACTACTGAGTATTATGCTACCTAACTCCTCATGCTAAGACTCTACGCGCACTCAAGTACTCTAATTAGTCTTTCTTTACCACGTAATCAGATCTTAATCTTAGCCTCACTATATAACCAGCTAACCTTCTCTGGAGTCCATTTATACCTCCCAATTGCCTTACGTATATAATATACCTGAGCATATCTATACTGATTATATCCCTTCTCATCCTAACTAACTACCTACTCATAGTAATATATTTACATATAACTCAGACATCTTGCAGTGTACTCATCCTATCTACAATTAAACTTTAGTCAGATATGAACTGAGCCTCACTCACACTAATCAAATTATAACTACTACTTCTTATCTACGTTACTTATTACAAAACCCCTATTTACCTTTTTATATCGTTATACATATCATAAACATCTATCCTCATATTAACTCATAAACTAGCTTATCTAACTCTCTTTACGATTCCTAATACACACATGACATACCTCAATACTTCACTCGCATTAATCAGTAGGTAGGGCTAGTCCACTCCACTTTCTTCACATCTTACCATTTCATCACTCATTCTTAATCAACTCAATATTTATATCTGACATCTACCCACCCTCGAGAAATTCTTTCATATATAATCAATATGATGCATCACAATCACTACATAGTATAGAATAATATCATAGTAAGGCATATCTATATACATTCCACATACACCATTATCAAACGCTACATCATACAGCATACACTCAATTTAAAAAAATTAAGACCAAATGGCATTGACACGACCACCCCCATATTGGGAGCCAGAGAAATGAGCGGGCGATTTCCAAAATTCCTATACCTGCTTGTTGGGGTTTCCTCATTTTATCAGGCAATCTCTCGCTCCTCTAATCTAAGATATTCATACTAATCACCAATATCAATCACTATTTTTGGCACTAGCCTCTTGATTTTTACATTCATATCCTTTATTCTTGTTCAAAGCCTCCTCAGCTCTTGTGTGGTGATACATATCCTAGAAGAGTAATATATCAACTTATAATAACGGCTAATATAGGTTATTCACTAAATATCCATAAAACTTCCCTATTAACTCTATCAGACAGACTTTATTCTGGTTATTCTCTTGTTGTTAATCTCTCATTAAATTTATTAATCTTCACATCACCCCTTATCATTGATATATTGCATTCTTACTCCCTATAGCGCGCATTTGGAATCATCATATAATCTAATTATATTGTATTAAAATAGTAAAGGTATTATAGAATAATCATCAGACACTTCATATATACCACTTCATAAACCGTAACCTTGTTCTTTCACCAATCTAGATCCCTATTAGTCAACGTGAGACGCACTCTTTCGGACAAATACCCAGCTATATATATATAATTAACTCCCTACAACACTCAATAACTATTTCCTTCATAGTTTTTACAATTCTTTTTATCACAATTACCATTAATATAAAAGGGTAACTATTAACCGTCTCCTAATTCACAATACATGGGGAGCTTATATACTACTCCAATATATATATATATATATATATAAAATATATATAAATATAATATTATGATATATATATATAATTATAACGCTTTTATTACACAACAATCCAATAATACTCAATAATCACTAATTCATCGCCTCTTGTCTCTTGATACTATTCAAACTGTAAATAATATTATACAAATCTCAATATAAATACCTTGCAGATTTTACCTATTTATCACTTCAACTTTCTCACTCAGCCTATTATATCCTCCCTACCAATGATCTCATCCCAATACCTAATATACCTTCTTATGCATACCAATCATATAATATATATATTACTATATATAAGACCACTAATTACATTCATCTTAACACCTATATCTCATTACTGGGTTTAAATTAATTGAGTATGCATATTTATTCACGTAGTATTGAGTTTCATTATATCCTCCACTCCACTACTTATCTTACTATCATTATTCTACATCACGATTATACACAAGCAACCTCAACCCTATTCCATTATTAATTACCTAATATATATATATATAAGTATACATGATTCCTCACTTATATTCTCATTCTATAATGGCTACCTGAGTCCATCGATTTTCACTTCCTAGTAAGAGTATCCGAATTTGGCATCTTAAGTTTTAGTGTCATTCATGGTCAGGAATTCTTAAATACTAGTTCATTATATATATATCACTTGGTTTCTACTTACGTATGAACCCTTTAGTATTTTATCTTATTTTCCCCTTAATAAAATAATTATACTAAGCATACCTTTTCATTTTATTAGAATACTTCACATTATATTATGCCTATTTAGTTATATTCATATATATATATAACTTTCTATCTTTATTTTATATAATAGTCCAGGTTTTTTTTCCTGTTTAGTTCATCTATCCATATATTCATTATTCCATATTTTATATTATTTATTTCAATATATTCTGCTAGTTTAACTTCTTTGCACCTCACCATCACTTTTTTAATTTTCCACACCTGCTCTGCACAACGAGAGACTATGTTCAGTTTGCACTAGCTTACGAATAATAGCTTCCTATACATTTGCACCCCGCACAGATTCTGTTCAGTATCATCACAACTTTCTGTTCACAATTCAACGCACTCACACCTCCTCACCTCGCACCTCACGCCACTCCTCACCCCCGATTTACCTAGCGCAGCCGCTCACTCATACACTACTTATCTCTATATTGTACTTGCTCACTTAACTCTCACTCTTATTGTTTCCCCCACATCTTTCTCGGATATCACCTTCCCCATCAATCCCAAGCCCCTACACTCCCTTTACCATCCTCTTTAACTATTCCTTCCTTACCCATCATCAGCGAACGCAACATCAACATAATGAATTCCGACTATCTTTCATTTCTCCATTAAACCCTCACTGATTTAACTATCCAACATCCAATACAACATTCTCTCTTCTTCACCAACACCCAATCAATTCTATTTTATACTCATCGAATACATGGTCTACCTACACCAACTCTAGTATACTTATGATAGCTTTGCGTGATTATAAAGAAAGTATTCACTTACACCATACCTCCTCTTCACGAAATCAATCACTACTCACCATTTCCTCATTTTCTCCCGCCACCCAAAACCCCTGTTTATACCATCCCTTTTTTGATCACCTATCCACCATTCAGGTCCCCCACACTATCATCTGACTCTCTACTCCTCTACCTATCCAGACCTCTTCAACGATATCCTCAAAACACTCGTACTCTCTTCAACGTTTCCCTCAGGTGGACCATACGTCCACAACCACTACATACCTTGCCTTTTCAAACTTAATTTAAACCATTAGATTTCTAGAACTCACACACACAAAGTCTACCATAGCTTTGTACCACAGGTCACTCACCTCAAAATTGCAAACTCTTCTCTCCCATCGTCATTCTCTTTCCACACACCAGCACGCAACACATTTCACACCACACCACTTAAATTTCACCTTTTCTTTCATCTTTGTTTCAAATCACAGCGAGCAATCAAATTTGCCCTTTCTAAATACCATCCATCACCTCTCTCTTCTCCTCCACAACATTTATTCCTCTGACATTCATGTACCCATCCGATTCACATAAATTTCGACCGAAAATTGAAGGTCGTTTACGGCGATCACGCCCATCTCCGAGGCATGCA
This sequence comes from Trachelipus rathkii, assembly GCA_015478945.1. Taxonomy (NCBI): domain Eukaryota; kingdom Metazoa; phylum Arthropoda; class Malacostraca; order Isopoda; family Trachelipodidae; genus Trachelipus; species Trachelipus rathkii. The sequence continues at coordinate 50,246 of JABUQX010061543.1, forward strand.
TCAGCATCCCTAGCAAGAGATAGGTGGTAGTGGGCACAACCAACTACCACCGCCCATCTAGTCACTTCTACACACGCAGGACATTCGATAGTTGGAATTCTTTCTCCCCCGACACAGGGATAGTGAGTAGTAGGGATGTCTGTAAGGTGTTATCTAGAAGTGGGGTGTGTACTTTAATCATGTGTATTGATATGTGGATGAAATTTAGTAATATGTTGCCTTGAGGATGAGTGTGTGAAGAATATAAACGATCAAAAGAGAAAGAACGCACCATTAAAATGGTGGAGGAATTTCATCGCTTCGAGTTGCGTGTACCTCCCTCTATATATAATATATTATATTATATAATATATATAATAATATATATATATATATATATATAATATATATTAACATATATATATAATATATATATATATATATCTATATATATTAATATATATATATATATATATTAAACCCTAAAAATATAAACTCAGACACTTGTTCCAGCTGCTCACCATCTAACATTAACTTCACACTGAGGACTGTCACACACTCACTCACGCACACACACACACACACATCCGCCCACACACACACATTATATATATACCATATATATATATATATATTAAAATCACTTATCATACTCTATAATACGCTATACTTACTATCTGCTTACCTCCATTATCTCACAAAAGATTAGTCATACTACTAAAATATATACCATCTATTTATAAATATCATCTTCCACTTACTCCACTACTCTTCCCACCATTAACTATCACTAATATATGAGTTGTGGCCACTATCTCATATTAATATACATACTCAATTCATCTCCTATATATAACTAAATTAAATACTATATATATTATATATAATATATACTATTTATATATATATCCTTATATATATATATCACTAACTGTTTAATATATTATATCATATATATATATATAGTGTTGTGTTGTGTGTGTGTGCGTGAGTGAGTGAGGAAATCCTATGGAAGTTATGCTTGATGGCTGAGGACACTGGACAGCTGTCTGAGTTTAAATATTTAGGTATATGTTGGATGAGAAGGGAACGGACGATGCGGAGTGTAGTAGGAAAGTTGTGAATGGCAAGGAAGGTGGCTGGTGCATTAAATCGTTGGTGAATGTAAAGGGACCTAAGTCTTTGAGTGTCGCTTGGGTCTACATGAGGGTAAAATGTTGTTCCTGTGTACTTGTATAGTAGTGAGACTATGTCCTGGAATAGAAGTATAAATCTAAGTTCAATGTGTCTCAAACGATGTGTGACCATCTTAAAGGAGTGCTAGGTGTGAGAAGAATTTGTAAAATGAGGAATAACCGTATTAGAGAGTTGTGTGGTGTGAACAAAGGGAAAAACGGAGAATAAATGGAAAGTATTTAGATGGTTTTGGTCATGTTGGAAAGGATGAATGATACAGTCGGTTGGTTAAGCGATGTATAGTGGCGGTGTGTTCGGGAAATCAACCGGTTTGGAGACCGAAAAAAAAGTGGATTGAAGTCAGTAAAACGAATGTTTGAAGGAGAGAGGTGTGAGTTTGGCAGAGGACGATGAGTAAGAGGGAATAATAGGAGTGGATGGCGGGGTTTTATGAGGGGGTATGGTTTGTGGCCCACCTGGGCAAGGGATGACCCCTACATAGTGAGTTGCCATAGTGAGGGTCCGTTGTGGTTCCGTGAATGCTCTTGGGTGGATTTTCTGACTGGTACGAGTTCTTAACTAATTAATGGTAAAGGGGGAGGTAGGCTGGGCTTTCTTTTGACTTTTGTCAATATTATTCTACTGCCTTTCTTTTCCGATGCCCGTCGCGCACTTCTACAAACTCTCCCTCTTGGGAAAAATAGGACAATTAAGAAACAAATAAGACATATATATAATAATATTATATTATATATATATTATTATATATATATTATTATAGTATATAGATATATATATTTTATATATAATAAATAATTATATATATTATATATTTATATATATATATCTAATTATATTAATATATAATATATTATATATATTTATATATTCTATTATATATATATAATATTATATTAGTATATATATATATATATATATAATATATTATACTATATAATGATATATATATATTATATTTATATATTATAAATATATATATATATATATATAATTATATATATATTTAGAATATGCTCTGAAGTACAACTTCCTGACTGATCAAGATCTTCCTTTCAGAAAAAATAGAAAACTTTGTACGCCATAATTTTAAGTACCTTTTGTTTTTTTAGTGATTAAATCTTTCCAGGGTGTGATGTGCAATTATTTTTTTTTAATGAAACTTAATGTAATCAATTTTTAAAAAATCTTAAAGTGTTTTCCAGTTCGCTGGGATGCGCTATTTATTGTAGCTACGTATACCTAGCTTAGTTTAGTCCATATAGGATTAAAAATAATTTTCAGGGATGTGGCACGGAAAAAAATCATTTGAATTTTTTCAACTGATTTTTTCACTGATTCGAACAATGGAAAAATCAATGATTTTTTGGATTTTTTTAGGATTTTTTTGCTTTTTATATATATTTTTTACTTTTTTGTTATTTATTATTAACTCACTAGAAATAAGAAAATTAAAATAAACAATGTATATTTTAATTATTTTTTTTTTTCCCTTTTCCGCCCTTAAATTTTCCCAAATTGGGCAATTATAAGCCATTTCCCTTTAGTGTTTCTGACTTTGTGTTAGGACCATAGGCCCTATTTAGAGATTTTGAGCCTAGGCTAGAGCTAGGGTTAAATATTTAAAATGGGTTATAATTTTGATTATTAGTAATTATATACATTTTTTAAAGCTTTAGTGGTGGTTAGCATGTACTTTAGCTATATGTGACCAGTGAGTGAGGTTGTTGTAGACTTAATGTATACTATGTAAGTTTTGACAAGCCCTAGGGTGTTTTGTAGATTTGTATGAGCATGTTTTTAGGAATTTTGTGTATTCCTATGTATAGTGATTGTACACCAAGTCCCTATGGTGCTTTATGGATTGTATAAGTCATATTTTGACTTTGTGTAACTAATATAAGTTATTTGAACATAAGCTCATAGGGTGCTTTTGTTGGATTTGCTGACCATGTTTTGTTGATGGTGTCTATTAGCCCTGCTGAAACAGTCTTGAAGGCCCATTTGGCTTCTTACTTGGTCTTTTTAATTTCTAAAATTGTTATATATTATATAGTATATATAATGTGTCGTATAATAGATATGTTAGAGCAGTATTTTTGAGGCTTGTGTAAGGGTTTATGTAAAAGACATAGGCCTACGATACTAGATAATGACTGGAGAGAGTGCACGAAAAGAGTGAGAAAGATTTTGTTTGTCGCTTTGATGGATAAGAAGGTATGACGGAGAGGCTGAAAGTAGTTAGGAATGTTTTTGTAGAGAGGCAGATTCTGGTATTTGTGGAGCAGTGCTCTCACTTGGGCCTCATGTAAATTACTGGTATTCTAAACTATAAATCTTAATTTAACAACCGTTAGAACAAAACTTTATTTGATGGTTATTTTTCGCAAATTGTTTTAAATATATTTTTAAGTTTATTTGGTATTTTAATATAAATATAAATAATAACGCTACGACAAATTTTAAAAGGACTAAATTTCTTCATTTTGCTATAGGATACTTCAATTGGATTGAGCTACAATATTTTCCAGTGTTATTTTTCAATATGATTAAAAATGTTAAGTAAATTTTAAATGGCTAAATATTTAATTTTTAATAACTATTATCACTATTGGTGGTTTTGGTAATTGGTGGAGATTCACACCAGTCATCGTAGACAAAGACTCGTATTAAAACTACAATTGTTTAATGTAAAAAATGGTTTTAAACAAAACGTTTTTTTTTTTTTTATAGATTGATTGATTTTATTTTTTATTTTTGAATAAAATAATATAATATTGGTCCAAAAATCATAACAATTACGATTTTTTTCGGTCGTGTAGGGATGAAATGTAGGGATGAAATGGTAATTATGGAGTATTTCTGTCTTGGGTTCATGTAAATTGCGTATTAAAAACTATTTAAACATGTACTTTACCAAAATGTTTCAAAAAATTATTTTGAAGTTTTTTTCTAAATTTATTTGTATTTTTATTGTATATTATAAAAAGAAAAAGATAAAAATAAAGTTCCGAAAATTTTTAAAGTAAATTAATCTTTCTTATTTTTATTAGGATAGAATTTCCCCGATACTTTTTCTGAATTATATATATCATATATTATATATATATATATATATTATTATGATATTTATAATATTATATATATATATATATAATATATATATATATATATATAATAATATATATATACTCAATTATATATATATATATTATATATATATTATATATATTATATTATATATATATATATCAGATTGGGATAAGTTTTGTTGATAGATAAATTTTGTTATGATATATAGGTTAACCTAGGTTAGGTTAAATTTTGTATACGGTAGCTATATAAAAAAATAGCAAAATTTTTTTTCAAAATTTTTTTTACGTAATAAAAAATTTATCATAACTTACAATATAATATATATTTATTTATAGTATTTAATATATACTATTATATTATATATATATATATATATATTAATATATAATATATATATATTATATATATATATATATTATATAATATTATATATATATATATATAAATATATATTTGTATATGTATTTATGTATATATGGTGATTAAATTTTTTGTAACTTTTTTAAAAATGTCTTTTAGCATCAAAAGTTTTTTAATATAAGTGATTTATTAAAGATATCAATTGATTATCAAAGATTTTTAGTAATATCGATTTATAGATAATCCAAAACACATTTTGGGCAGTGTTTTCTTCATCCCTAAAAAACGAAGGTTGAAACCGAGCAGTTATGATTGCGTATCATTATCTTTTTATATTTTTTATTGGAAATATAAACTTAAAATGTACAAAAAGAAATCAGTAAACAAAACAAATAATTTTTTTTTAAAACATTTTTTGTAAATTAAATAATGTTTATAGTTTTAATACGTATTTACATAACCAAGTCAGTAATCTCACATTATGGTACCTAATAACTTATGATAACTACCATCACATACCTTTATAATTTTCAGTTATGCTCTAATAATGCGTTTAACCTTAATAACTACTGTAACTAAACCCTTTTTACCAAGTTTGGCTTTGTAAAATAACTATATGATAGCCAAACTACCATATACCTATCAATCCTTCTAATTGTTGTATTAGAAGTCTCACTGAACCCACCCTCCTGTGGCAAACACGTTCCAAATATTAACCTATTACTGATGAGTGGTTTCTTATATCAAAATGGCATGCCTTTAATTTTCGTTACTGTGCCCCCTTAGTCTCCTGTTCATGGTCACTTAAGAATGTATTTGGTGTCTGTAATCAATAGATGTAAATATTTTGTA
>JABUQX010061544.1:0-22500 GCA_015478945.1 Trachelipus rathkii
AACTCGTGAAATTTTCACTAAATAAGAATAGTATATGAAATAAAAAAATATAAAACAAAGACATACATGGCATAAAAACATAAAAAGTTTATAACAGCACTAAGTAATATGAAAAAGAAATAACATTTGAGACGAATATATGGTATACCATGTATAACTTAATACATGACATTAAAAACACTCTCTTGCTGCAAATCTCACACAAGACATCCTGCCGCTGGGTGGATATTCCCAAAAAAAATATATATACAATATAACAAAAAATATGCATCTAACAACAGACCCAAAAACATCACAAGTTATTTTTTTAAAAACTTTTCAAAAACTAAAATTCATTTGAAACTATGTAAATATTACAATACCTAAAAACAACAGAAAACTTTATAATAAACCTCATGCCTTTTCTAGGCAAATTTTAATTAAATGCTATCACCGAAAAATTTCTAAAGAAAATACATTGTTTATTATCTTATATTATCAAACATATCAATAACCATTCTAATCCACTCTATCAATTTATCTAAATTATTTCTCTTATCATCCTTCTATGAGTATAGAACATCATATACATCTATATCTCTTATTTATCATACATCTATACTATATCTTACTCAATCACAATTTCACCAGCTCCTCTCTATCACTATAAGTAGAATAAGAAAATTTTTTTGCGTAGTAATAGTGAGACCAGACAAATTTCACTTATAAATAGGCTATTTTACTTATATATAATATACAATATATTTCTACCTCTATAAAAATATACTTATTATATCGTGAGAGTAAATGAGTCTATTATTTATGTGAAGTAGTTAAATATTACATATATATATAATATATCTTAAAATAAAAATTAAATATATATAATATTATTAAACTTATACAAATATATCATAATATAATATATATATATAATTAATTCATTAGTATATTAGTGAGTAAAAAGAAAAATAGTCTTAATTTATAATTTAATGTATATAAATTTAAATATAATAATACATGTTGGAAAGTATCATAATAATTATATTATGAAAATATTAGTGAACTATACCTGTATCCTAAAGTTTTTATTATAACTATAAATTATCAGTATATATGTATATTAAACTTCTATTTAAATTCATGATAAAATCATACCTATAGGTAATAACATTGGACTTATGAGTAAATAACTTATAGATATAATAAACTTTGGCTAAATGAGTGCGCAAAGATTACACCAGATCTTTCTATAGCAAAATACTAGATGGTTTATTTCATGATAATCACAATATATTAGTTTTGGAGAATGCTTTCAGTTGGTCAACATTTTATTCTTATATAGAGGAGGTCTCGTTTTCAATTATAATTTTTAAGCCATTATAGATAGAGGATATATATAAACAGCTTAACTTATCAGCCGTTATTATTTTTTTTTCCCACAATATTACATATATTATATAATTATAAAATCTATAAAATTATATTTTCTTACTAACTATGACCTTATATATAAATAATCTATTACTGTTATTATGAATCTTATTGTTATTATTAACTATTAAGTATTTAATTTTATATAACTTCTAATAGAATAATTATATTACTTTATAATTATATATTAATTGAGGCTTATTTATAATAATAATTTACGTTAATCAATATTTAATTTTGATTTATTTATTATATATATATTTATTATTTATTATATTTAAATCAATCGTATTATTATAATAATTATTTAGTATTTAAATCATATATATACAATTCACAATATATATATATATCTATTTAGTATTTTTATATTAAATTTAATTACTGACTATTACATACCATGAATACTATATATAATGCATATAAAATTAAACATGAGGCTTACATCACTGTGCACAGACTACATATAGTATATGCAGCTATATATATACTCTTACGATATTGACTTATCCCCTACGTTTATTTTTATTATTATACTTATATCCTCTCTTTACTACTCTACTCTATATTCATCTTCGTGGCGACCGGTAAATGCACAGAGACAGGACGATTCGCGCGAGATAAGATTCACCTGTCATCATTATCAAAAGTTTGTATTACTTTGTGTAAAATAGAGAGTCAAATTAGGGAAAGAAAACCTCCTTGGTATCCTAAAAAGCTTTGAGGATGCCTAAATATTCAATATGTATCTATATCTAACCCTACGAGCCACATTACCGGTTTTGCGAGTGTCATTATAGCAGTCTATGTAGTTTTATTATCTCACTCATGTGCAATTTCTTAGAATACCGGTGGTGATGACAGAATTATAAGACGTATTAAAATGCAAGGAAACTATATGTCCCAATTATAAAGGGTAAAATGAAATTATCTTTCTGTAACAATTGTAATTCTTTTGACTTTTTCATAAAAGGTATTTTAATATAATTAATTTGCAGTTAATTTCATTTTTAATTATTACACATTTATTATTAAGAAAAATTTTAATTATTTTTTAATGAGACTGTCATTTTATATAATTCACGGTATGAAATCACAAAGTTAATATCTTATAAAATATGAAAAATAAAAACAATTAGACTGTTAGAATACCTTGATACTATCAAAATATCTTTTTAACAATCTAAAAGCACATTTCTAACAAAACTTAAAATATTTATTACAAATCGTCAATCCAATATGTATAATAAAAGCAAATATCAGGGAGGTAAAGAATAAATTTCAATCCTAAATTCCATCCTCTGTGGATGAAAGTAAAGGAGAAAATGAATATATTATATAATATTATATTGTTCACACGCATTATTAATGGAGATATAGATGATAAAATCAAACGTAGCTTTAGATCCAATTGATAAGAAATCAAGCCAAAATTTTATTTTCATATATAAGTGCAAGCTAGAATCGTGGAGACATCAGATTTATGACTGTCAACTTGATGTTACACACGAGACCACAACTCAATAAGGTAAATAAAAATATAAAAATTAAAGATATTGCAGTAAATAGAAATTAGAAGAAACACTATGTGCAGCCAAGTCCTACAATATACAAATATTCATCTGAGAAAACATTCACTGACATCATTCATTTCTTCATTTTGCACATTCCTGCTCAATGATGAAGTGTTTGTTTGTTGGACTTATTAGCTTAAATTATTCGGTGTTGATAACGAAGTATGTCATCATTCTTCGAGACATAACATGAGGAGCTTCGTCGGTTTTGGGTTGTGCAAAGCTACTTGTGTTCTTCAACGAGACATGCTAAAAATCCGAATAACTTAGGAGTTTTCTAAAATAAATAATTTCCTACGTATACTTATGATTTTAGGATTTTAATTATTCCAGCTTCAAATTTATTATTTATAAAATAAAAAAAATTCACTGCACCTCAATAATGCTTTAAGTTTTAATTTCACTGTCAATCCAACCCGTGATTGGATTACCAAAAGACAAAATTTCAAAAACTAACATACACCTGATATATAACTTAAGCTTTTTAGAAAGATAAAGTATATTTAAATTAAAATCACTATCAATCGTGATCCATAAAACTCTTTAGAATGTTGACATATAAATTTATTGTCATTAAACCACAATAAAATTAACACTAATAAAATATAAATAAACACTAAAAGGTTATGATATCAAAGCACTACGCGTAAAACTCAAATATAATAGTTATAATAGTTAAATTTGTTTAGGAAACCTATTTAATACCTTATGATATTCGACGTAAAAAAATACTTTGTTTTCAAATAGACGAATATGTTATTTCCGTTATACTAAATTGAATTTGAGGTGTTTTGAATGTAATATCTAAAAAAACACAGTGCTAAATCCTTATTAACTCCGAACTAAATGTTATATAACCTAATTAATTGAAAAAATATATTAAATTATCTATTTTCCAGAAAAAATAAAATTTTTAGAATATAATAATTATAAATTATCGTCATTCACATCCCACTATACAACACCTTTGTATGAAACCAATCGCTGTTCTAAATATCATCAAGATTATTGACGAGTGATCTTGGGTAGTGCTAATCAAAAGACTCTAAAAAGGAAAAATAGAAGGAAAAAAACAATAAAAAGCAAATAAGACTTTACGCGTAAGATAACGACATCAGTAAAATATCTAAGACATCTCACAAAATAGATAGGCTTGTTATCAAAAATAAGCTATCCGAAATTAAATTTCTAACAAAGAGAAAATAACTTTGTGTATTATAAAAGCCTTCCACATCATCATTCGATCATCAGACTGCGCGAGAGTAAGGTGATGAGTACTTAAATGTTCCAAGCGAATGAGAGAATATAATATTTGAAACTCTAAGTAAAAATGTAACTAACAAACGATTTATGCCGCGTAGAGCGAGCGGAGTATCAAATATATAACCCAATCCAAAAACATATAACAACGACCCGCGAATGTCTTCGGATTACTGGAAAAGCTTTAGCCGGATCGTAGCACCCGGACTAAGGAGCCGATACTTAGGAGAGAAGGAAATAAGAGTAATGGGAAACGAAACGTCGGAGACAAAACAGGGCATTACTTTATAATTGAGAATGGTGTGCGCATTACTCTCCAGCCTACGCGTAAGACTCATTGAATACAACTCTTTCGATTACCTCACAAACGCGCTGAATAACGAACGAGTATGAAGTCCAACTACTTTAAGCCAAACAACTAACATAACTATTAGAGATAGGGGAATTAGTATAGTAGGCAGTTGGAGAAAGTATTGAAAGACAGCGACTTTTTAGCCGCGCACAATAACATAATACACCAGAAGAGTCAATACTCAAACTATTATAAATTAAACTCAAAGCGAGATCCTATCGTGAGGTCACATCAAAGTAAATCGTCTTTGAGTCGCCCTTGATGCAACATCTGAGAAAGATACAGGTTATGAGTATGAAGTATGAAAGCCGACAGCTGACACACATATTTGGACAGAGAAGCAACAATAAAGCGTAATTTATAATACGAAGAAATACTAGTCAAGAAAATCTCTAAATAACTTCTATATATATTCATCAGTGCTCGAGGCGTACTGCGGAGCTGAGTTTGTGTATTAAGTAACAGGAGATAACTGAACAAAGTCGTGTGAAGCCAGCACGCACGCGATCATACTTTGTTATAAGTGAGCATATGTGTGCAATTACTCACATACGACCATTCCTGATTAGTTATGTAAGTGAAAATGGTAGAGGATAACGAGAGAAGATATAATGAGACAGCTTAACGATATTTTTATATTTACTCAATTTATGGCCCCTATACAATTGAAATTGTGCTCATCTGGTCTACTCATGGACACCAGTATTGATATGATAATTATGTAAACCTCTTCAACCCACGGTCTCAAACTACATATATTGAAAACTGAAATTGTGCTTCGCATGATTTAGATTTTGGGATAAATTAATTATTTACTCTTAAAAATTATTAAATTTTTAAATTATATAATGACACTCAATCAAATTTAGAGTAAAATATAGAGTGCAGACACCACACTATTTTAAAACTTGGATGATCATATACAGTTTGTGCCGAGAGTATATAGATAGATTTATTACAGTCATATATATAATATATAAATAACTATATTGTTATTCTTATTAGTTATTTATTATAAAAAGCGTGAGCGTGAGAGGTTTGAGTAGTGAAGAGTAATTAGTTTCAGTAGCATGTTATAAGTTTGGTGAAGGGGTAATAATAATTAATTATTATATATTTTTATTTTTTACCCATACACCAAAAATTATAGATAGCATTACGAATTATTATATATATATAAAAGTTGAAAGTATTTAATAAATAAAAAAATGTAATAGAATCTAACTAATACTCCTATTAACCCATTTAAATTATATATAGTTATAATATACGACACAAAGAATGCGTGGTAAGGCGAGAGCCGCACATACGTCGAACTCACTTTTGGAAGTAAGTACTCAAAGATTATTCAAAACAGCTATTCTGCAATATATTTTTTGGAAATATATATAATTTAAGAAAAATTATGAGGATAATAACTAAAATTTCTAGAAGTAAAATAAATATATATATAGTTATATATAGGAGTATGCGTATCTATAAAAGAGAGATTATAGATATATTCGAAATAATTAATACCCTGTAAACACAGAATGGATAGTAGAAAAAAAATTCTATATAAAGGAAAGTAAAATATTCTTACTGAGCTTTTAATAAAATTTGTTTAAATTTTTCGATTTTCAGTTTCAAATGTTTTACGAAGAAAGTTTTTGTTGTCATAGATTTATTTCACTGTTTTAACTTTAAGTAAGAAAAGATATCCCCACCAACCAGCTTCGCAAATCTTTCTCAATTTATAACTTATAACTTACTTTCTATTTACAAAATTCAGACTCAAATTAACACCCTCGCCCTTATCAATATCCTATTAAAAGTAAACAGCCCGTTTTTCTGTAATGGGTTTCACTACAATTTTGTCATCATCACCTTTTTTCAGCTCGGTTTTTCAGCCGAGCGAGGCGAGCCCTCTGCGCGTGCGTAGTACGTGCTCAGGGATAAGTCTTGCTCCGGCTTGTTTTTTTTTTTAAAAGCGGATTGAAAAGGAAAATTAAAAAAACTTCATTGAATGTTTTTTATTATAAAAATAAAAATGTAAATTTTGAATTTAAAAATAATGATTGTTAATTAATAATTACATAAAATATTCGAACAATACGCTTCGTATTCTGAGTTTCAAACTATATTTAGATAATTTATTTGATGATAATTGACATTAATAAAAAAGGCGAACGTCCCTCCTTCCTACGAGAAATTATTTATTGTGAGTCTGCTTAAATTGTTTTTTTAATTTTTTTCTAGTGCTTTTTATTCTATTGGTAACGACCCAAATAGTCAATCCTAGTTCTTTTGAGTAAAAGTTTCTAGTGATTGGGGTTATGAGTTTCCTAACACACCCCTATCAAATATTCAAAGTTTGATTGTTTTCGGTGAAGAAAATACCGCTGCATCACCTAAATTCTTTTTTTTACACCCTAAATCGACAGCGGATAAATAGAAGAAGCATGTACCAAATCTGCAAGATTTAGCGTTAAACGTTATTTTGGAAACATCATCCTTCCAAGACGCACGCAACAATGTTTCGGATTCGAAAGAATTCGCGCTCATCTGTGATTTGATTATGAATTAATTTATCGAAAAAAAATGGGGTGAAGGAAATAAATTTCAACCTGCTCTCTTCGCTATTTGATTCAGACGACGAGGATAAAACTTCGACGATTTTCCTAGATTTTCTAGAAAACGTGACGGAAAATCCTAACAAGGCGACTGAATCGATATCCCTGACATTGACCAAATATATGGTCGCGTCAAACGGTTTCATCGATGGTGTTCATGCGGTCGCTAAAACCGTCGAGGTTATTAGAACAATGATCACCAAATACAAACGCTTAAGATCTTTAACATTTTCTTTAGACCAATATAAAACCTTCATAAAATTAACGAATTTAATGAAAGAACAACGTCAGAATCCTTTATTAAGTATTGAGAAACTAGAAATTTGTAATAAGGGTACTAAACCTCTATCCTACAACAAATTTCTCAAAATGATAAAAAATATTTCTACATTATTTCCTAATCTAATCTCGCTAAAATTAATATGTAGATGTCGCCCAAGGACGAGAGAAGAGAACGCAATAGAAGGGTGTGATAAACGAGAACCACGGCGAACGATTTGGTTAGCAAAGAAAGATTCGAACATCTATATGGTAAACACGTATTTGAAGAACTTGATTTCTCGAGCAAATTGCGAGAGCTTCATATCCCCTCATTAAACGAATTATCTTCATCAATTGTGGATAATAACAACATCGAGGAAATTATAGAAATCTCTTCGTTGTTCAACTTGCAAAAAAAATTGAGTTCGCTTAAATCATAAACACCGATTTACTTTTATTAACAACCATCGCGTGAGAGTATTGGCTGAAAAAACAGGGGTGAAGACCTTAGAATTGATATTCAGTTTCTCGTCGGAAGAAGATATATTTCCCAATTACTCCTATATCATGTATTCGTATTTACTTAGAGAATGCGAAAATTGTTCTAACCAAAAATTAGATAAATTAATCGTGGTTGTTGAAGTCGAAAACAAAAAAATAATCGAATGTGAAATTAGTGAAGCTCCACACAAAGTCGAAATTTACGGGATTAAAGAAGAAGAAGAAGAGGCTCCGCCAGGTGCAAATTCCAAAAAAATATTTGGCGCTTTACTAAGAATGTAGGAAATTAAATTTTGGAAACTTCTAACCAAAGATCGTGAAAGAAACGATATAAAAATACCGTTCTGTCTCTCTTGCATTGGAATATATGCAGTTATAAGTCTTTTTATGCGAATACCCGTCGAACAAAATAAGCAACCGTGCCATTTACATAGAGTTATATCGTGGCGAAAGGATCTAGAAAAAAAATGATGGATTCTTGGGATACAAAAATATTTAGAAGCAGATTACAAAGGAGTATAAGAAAGATCGACGGTTCCTTGGAATTGAATTTACAAAGCGTTTGTCAATTTAATAGTATCCTTCAAAGAAACGAGAATTTAGGTACACTTCCCCCGTTACAATTTCTAAATGCGTACATTTTGAAATTGTTATATGACGATATAAAGAGATATTATTCACCGGAATTTAATTGCGGCTATTTGAGCAATAAAATTGCCGAAGTTTTTCCAAATTTGACCAATTTAGAAATAAGAATAAAGAATTATGCGCGCAAGTACTTCCGAGATGAATACGAAAGGACATCTGATGATGAAAACAAAGCAGTTTTTTAAAATTTGGTAGAATTAAACATTGATTTTTCTGGTGTTTTATATGATATTTGCAGCGTGTCTCCAAATCTAGAAAAGGTCGTAGTATTCTTCGAATTTGAATACATCAACCCTTGCAGAATTTATAATCTTTTGAATATTACTCGGCCTTTGAAGAGAGGGATAGAATTTAATTTTGATCGTTACTTAATAAATAAAGAAAATATTTTAAGGTATTTTAACGATTGCCGTATTCCCGACCACATAAGAAATATCGATGAACTTTTCCAAGAAATTATGATAACTATGACCGATGTTTGCGGGAATCCCATCATCCGATGGAATTTAAAGCAATACGATGTTAATAGTTCCGCATATAATCTGGAATCAATCGATAGTCATAAATACAAAGCCGAAAAAAAAAGAATTTCTATCAGAGTAAGTTGTGGTTAAAAGATAATATTTTGTTTTATAAACCTCGTTCGTTTTTTAAACTTTTTAAAAAATTTAGAGATCCAAAACCAAAAACGTTTCACCTGGCTTTTCGAGATATTGATATTCGTATCCGCTGTCGACTTAGGGTGTAAAAAAAAGAATTTAGGTGATGCAGCGGCGGTATTTTCTTCACCGAAAACAATCAAACTTTGAATATTTGAGAAACCCTTAAACGATAAAATAAAAAATTATTTAATTCTTAGGCGAGAGTGAAATGGCATTATTTTTGAGGGTGGGCTCGACCATGATCACTTCTCTTTGGGTCGTCTCTTTCTTCTTGAATGGTCATTATCATACTTTGGGAAAAAAATGAATATGGGTGGGCGTAAAAAATCGCTCGCGTAATGCGTTATGAACGGTATTCTACATCGATGGCACGTTACTTTAGAATGAAATATATAATATTACTATACTCAACACAATACAGACTATCATTGATTTTATAAATTACTATTAATAATTCACGGCTCTTACTCACTACTAAACTATGAACCAACAGAGTCATAACATATAAACATAAACAACAATTATAGTATATAACACTTAATATATTAAAAATAATTACAAATAGATACTATTAACAATAAAATAGAAAATAATAGAATCTTGTATCATTTACATATAACAAAAACAACTTATAATACAAATATTAGGTGAATTTAGATGAGGACATCATTTCATAAATTTTATATATCCTTATCAAAATACTTTATCAAATCAATTAATACTGAAAATACAACAACCCAAATCATTCCCTAAAATTACCTACATTCCTTATGACAGTATAATACTAACTCAGTTAATAGGATATTAAATATATCGTATAATACGTTATACTAAAGGCTGAAGCTACCTTATTATATAAAATAATGATAGTAGTTATATTATATATATTATAAAGATTATGTGCTATATCGTTAGTATAGATTTAACTTTAGTTTTAAATATTTTATTTTTAACTACAAAAATAAAGCATATATTATATATTAATATATATATATACATTTATAATATTAATATATATATATATATAATATATATATATATATATATAAATTATATAATATTGTATATATATCTATATAATATATATATATAATATAAATATTAATAATAATAATATTATATTAATATATTAATTAATAATATATATAATAATATATATATATATATATAATATATATATATATTATATATATATATACATATATATATATTAATAATTATAATATTATATTAATATATATATATAATTTATTATATATAATATATATCTATATTTATATATAATAGTAATATATATATTTAATATATATATATAATATATATATAATATATTAATATTATATATTAATATAAAATATATAATATATATATATATATTTAATAATATTTATATATTTTAAAAATAATGCCACGATATCTTTAGTATTGTATTTTTCTGTAGTGATGGTGTGGTAGTGAGGGTATATATGACCTTCAGAGCTTAAGATATGGGCAAATGCAGTATATGGGCATTTTACTGGAGCATTTGCTCACAATTATGGGATATTGAGGGATTTATAATATTTATTATTGTTTTTGGTCATTCTATCCTTTTATATATTAATATATATAATTAATATATTCACATTACGGCAATCCTCAATGACAAAAAGTGGCGCGATGCGGAATGCGGATTGACTCAGGTATGTCGTTATGGTATGTGGAATGCGTATAGCGGATATGCGTCAATGCGGATGTCTTCCATGAGTCTATCAAATTTTTGGTTGCGGATGCAGATCGGATATCGTGTGTCTGTCGATGCGGAGTGCAGATTTGCCAGATTATTAGCGGATGTTCAATATACCTCTTCATAATAATATGATTAATATTATAATTAATATATATATATAATAAATAAAAAAATAAAAAACTAATAATCTAAAAAAATAATAATATATTCAATATAAATATATATTAATATTAATTATATATAATATATAATATATATCATATAGTATAATATAATATATAATATATATATATATAAATATATATATAATTTAATTATATATATATATATATCTTTATATATATAAATTAATATAATATATATATTAATATCTATATATATATAAATCATATATATTAATATTATATTATTATATATATTTATTATTATTATATATATATATATATATATTATAATATATATATATATATATAATATATATTAATATATATAATAGGATATATTGTGGTTGTGACATTGTCATCTATTGTGGTAAAGCGTTGAAGAAGAAGTTAGCCTAGAATTTCAGTATATATTCTAGAATGTAATATGTTTTGATGGTGAGTAGGTAGCTTTTAAATTGATTTAGTGTTTGGTGACCTTATATAGTAGTTGGATAGGTGATCAATAAAAGGGGAATGTATAACAGGTGGCTTTGGGGTGTCTGAGAGATAAATGAGTAAATAGTATGGAAGGTAGATTATGACATTCTGATGAGGAGTATAGGGTTATTGATGTGTAAAGTATAATATCATTATTAATCTTATTTATAAGTACACAAGGAGTATACTCATAGATTACATACTACTAAGAGTACTTGAGTTAAGTAGGATAGAGAGATGGCATTGATTTGAATAAGTGTCATCGGATTTTTGTTGTTGAGTGAGAGAAGATGTAGTAGTATGTGGTGGATGTTTAAATCAGTAGAGGGGTTATAGGATTGGGAATTACTGGTAATCATTATTATTGATTGTATTTATGGTTAAAAATATTAAGGTTTTGTGGGGTCTTGGGTTGAGGAGGAAGGTGAAATAAGGAGGAAAGTTGAGAAGAATTAAAGTGAGGAAAGTTAATAGTTGACAAGGTAATTAAGTATGATATAATTTTATTATGAGGTATACGCTGTGGCTAAAGTTATAAATATAATAATCTCACAGTATTTGATATTAGTTGGAAGACGTTGAAACTGGATAACTACAAATTACCTGGTAATAGTCTAATTAGATAAGTAGAATGCAGTTGTAGCAGCAGGGTTAGTGAGTATTACGGTTCTAAAAATATTTCCGTTAACTTACCTGCTCGGGACTCCCCCTCTCAAAATTAACCGACTCACGACCTTTATACTATTATATATATTATATTTATATATATTACCGGCCTCATTTAAATTACTAGGACTCTACCGATCTTACACGATTACCTAGACTCCAACCCTTTTTGAAAATTTAAACTTGACTCCGACTCCGACTCCGGGAAAATTGCACGACTCCTCGAGATATAATTGATTAATATATACTATCAAAAGTTATATATATATAATAATATATATATAGTAGATTATTAATATATTATTATATATTAATTATTTATATATATATATATATAATATATATATATATATATATATATCTATATTAATATATTATATAATATATAATATATATATATATATTTATATACTATTTTTAATTATTATATATTATATTATAATATATATATATTAATATATTTATTAATAATAATATATTACTAATATTCAATATATATATAATATATATTATTAATTATTATTATTATATATATATATATAATATATAAATATTATATATATATATCATATATATTAATATATTATATATATATATTAATATATATATATAAATTTATAATAAGAGTAGCAAATTTAGTTTGAGTATATATATTAGTAAATATAAGAGAAAGTTAACTCACGATATACTAGATACTACGAGTTCACAAGTCAATACCGATACCGGTACTTATAATAATATATCAATAAAATCGATCACTGATGTAGCTGATATCATAGATTAACCTATAGTTACTATGGTATAGGTGCATTATCACTAAATATATATATATATTAATAATATAATATATATATTTATTATATTATTAATATATATATATATATATATATTTTATATAATAATTATATATATCTATATATATATATATATATAGTATATATATATATTATAAATATATATCATATATAATAATTAATAATAATTAATATATATATTATAATATATATATATATATAATATATTATATAATATATATATAATATAGTAATATATATTATATAATATAAGAGGGTAAATTTGTTTACTTATATATGTATTAGTTAATATGTATTAGTAGTGAGACCATATAATGTATACCTTGGATTAAGAGGTATATATCTAAAAGTACAATATATGTTCAGATTAGACTAATCTAGGGCTCGTGTTATATGTTGTGAGAAGAATTGTTAAATGAATAAGGAATGAACGTAATTCTAGAATTGTGTGTGTGATAAGAAAGGAATTAATAATGAGAGAATCTAATTAATAAATAGTACGTTATTCGATGGTTTAGAGTACCAATGTTAGAAAAAAAGTATGAACGGATGTAAATATACCGTCGGTTGGTTATGATACTAGCTGTAATATGGTGTAGTGTGCTGGAACGACTGAGCTGGGAGACTAGAAGGAAAAGTGGAGTTGAGTCAGTAAATAGGATGTACATGGTAAGGAGAGAATATGTGAGTTTATGCAGATGAGCGAGAAAAAGGTGCAAATATTGAGATACGTGAAATTGGGGGGATTTGGTTATGAGGGAGGTATGTTTGTAGCCACCTGGTAAGGGACGATAATCTATACATTGGCGAGATGCATGGTGAAGCTAAGGTTCACGTCAGGGATTCCGTCTAGTGATAATTAGAAATATTTCTATGTACTGCGACGATCTCTCACTTAATATGTTGAAAGGAGCTTTGATAAGACGGGTACTTTTCTTTTCGACTTTCGTTCATATTCTTATATCTAACTACTTTTCTAGTTTAGCCAATTCTATGCTTACCATTCCTTAACGTGTGATGAGTTGAGAAGAGAAAGTAAGATATTGTTTGTGATGATGATGAGTGAGATATTGTTTGTTACATACTAGAGTAACTATATACTACACATATATATAATAGTTGATTAGCTACATGTACAAGATTTTAAGGAGTAGTCTTTAAATTATGATATCACATATGATTGGGCATGTAAACCCATGCGGTACTTTATATGAGCTCAAGTTACTAAAAATAACTACTCTCGATTTTTGGGCTAGACTAATGATGTTTTAGGGCGTAATCTCCGAACCCCTCATTTTTCTCATGATTTATTGTGTCAAATTAAAAGCAATCTTATTGTACTAATTCATATTTATATATATTTTATTTCTACTTCTAGTCGAACACAGCTATAAGAGCCTCATCATCAATAAACCATCATTTTCATGTAAATTTAGATATAAGGAGACCTTTTCTTATTTTTTTTGTTTTGTTAATTTTACGTCTAATTTCGAAAGCAATATTCGTTGTAATGAATTATTATTATTTTTTTTCAGATTAAAATAAAATAGTAAAAGAATGGCTTCCACCTCTGCTTTAGGAATCAGAACCAAAGATA
This sequence comes from Trachelipus rathkii, assembly GCA_015478945.1. Classification (NCBI taxonomy): domain Eukaryota; kingdom Metazoa; phylum Arthropoda; class Malacostraca; order Isopoda; family Trachelipodidae; genus Trachelipus; species Trachelipus rathkii. The sequence continues at coordinate 14,732 of JABUQX010061544.1, forward strand.
AAATTTTCATTGTAGGCTATCCGGCTCACCAGATAACCTGTTGTAAATTGCCCTCCAATCGTCAAGTTTTGGCCACTTTGTTCTACAATTTGCGTACTGTGAAATTGAATCTAAGAGATTCAGCAAGAATTACCATACAAGAAGATCTGTCTTTCTGGGGAAAAGCTCGGATTCCTACAAAACATGTCAAGATGGTCTTACTAATTGAGAAACTTCACGCAGAGTGGAGAAATGTACAAAAGGACCAGTATAAAACAATCAAAGCTGCAAAGAACAAGAAAAATCAAGAGCTCGCTCAAAGGTAGATAGTCTTTGATATCGCCATTCAGCTGCCTTGGCCATGATGAAATCAAAAGAAGACAAGGAGTTTCTTTTGAAACAAAAGGAAAAGGGTCGGAAAGGCTCTATGCTTGGAGTTGATCTGAAGTTAGCTCGAGCTGAAGAAAGAAAACTACAAAAGGAAACTTGTGAAAATGAACGAGCAAATTCCAGCGGAATGTTTATTCGACATGGTAAGATTCTTTATTTTTGCTTGAATACATTGATCTTTTGCTTGGTACGTTTACGTCCCCTGGTTCTATTGTTTAGTTTTTACTAAAAGCACCAACAAACAAGTATAAGCAACGTAAACTTAACTATTTTCATATTTAATCTTGGTCCTTTTCCTTTCTCTTTCTTTTGTTCAAAGAGACTGATGATGAAGAAGATGAGACAGTGATGAAGAGGAAAACACTATGCGATGAAGATGTTGAGGGTGTGCTGCCAATGGACGTTTGTACTTCTCAAGAAACTGAGGAACTTCCTGGACCATCTCATAGCAAAAGGATGAAGCGTGGCGTAGGGAAATTTTAACCATAGAAACATCTCTGTTGTTGGATTGGTGTAAGGTATCTGACAGAAATGCCACACGAATACATAGCTACCATAGAAGCACTTGGGGAGAATCCTGAAGAGTTCAAAGTGTCAAAAACAAAATCCATATGAAAGGTGAAAAGTATTCAGAGAAAAATACACTGAGAAGATCTTCGAACGAATTTATATACCAGAGAAGGAAGCTTTTGTAGTTCATTGGGACGGAAACTTCTACCAGACGTTCTAAAGAGAGCAGAAAGAACAAATAGCTTTTGTAATTTCTTATGGTGAAAATGAACAACTGCTAGGAGTTCATAGCAGACACAAGCACTGGTGAAGAACAAGCCATGGCTGTTTATGAGTGTCTCGGGATGGGGGTGTCTCCCATACTATCACGGCAATGTGTTCGACACCAACTGCAATCAAACACAGGAAGGGCTCAAAGGGGCTTGTAACGATTTGGAAAACATCTTGTGTAAGAAGCCTGCTTAAAGTCATGTTGAGGAGGTGTTTTTCGAAAGTAAGTTCGGAATCAACACTGGGCCTCAACCCGATATATTTCAAGAGATTCCAAAATGCATGGCGAAGCTCAACAGAAATAATATGACTAGGGTATCCCGTATCATCAAAAAATTGTGAAAAGCATCTACTTTCTGAAGTATTTGCCACATAACTGCGGATTGTAACACTAAACTCACGGAATCACAATCCAGAGACGATTACAAGGAGCTCTACAATTGGTATTGATGTTTGTAGGAGCAATGAATGACGGAAAGTGAAATTAAAATCTCTAGTTGCCATAGTCATGCGCATTATGTGGTGGCGAAGATAGGCTCAATCTATTGTCTGAATATATAATTTTTTTCAGCTCGGGACAATTCACATATATTATATATATTATATACTGAGTCATGAGAACAACGGGTACCCTTCAGATTGAATTGTTCTTGCTAGTGGGCCGAGTTTTATTGAGATATAATAGGATATTATTGCAATAAAGTTCTATTGTTCCAATAGCCTCATACAAGCACATCTTTGGGCTACCTACAATATAGCATTAATATGTTTGTACTACTCCTGCGAGTATTATTGTATTGATAAAGTCAGGGAGATTGAGAAAGAATCATCTCTGTTAAAATTCTCAAAGTATATATATATACGATTATTCTGTATTTTATATTCAATGCAGAATTGTAGCCTCGTGTCTTTATGATCCCATTGATATATTATAGTTATATATATATATATAATATAATTATTCATATATATATAATATATATAGTATATACTATATACAGTCTCATATTCAGACTGAAAGTAAATAAAAATTCAAAAATTGTAAACCCCAAATTTCGAAGACACTAGTTGGAAGAACTGATGTTTAAATGGCAGTGTTATATTATTGTTTAATATACCTATATGGTGATAATACCATGAATTTACCTTTTGAGTAATACGTTATTCCTCAGATTAGCGCAGAATTTTTCCTCAATAGAATCTATCCTAACCAGTTAGCATAGCCTTGAATCAATTATATCAATTTTTAAGGAGGATTTTGAGGATCTGTAGAAGTCACTAAAGGTTACGTTAAATATGATGCTGGCCATAATAAACGAGAAGTATAGAAATATACTTATACAGACTTTTATAATATAACCTCCTCACTATAATATAGAGGAAATAGGAAACTCATAATTATTATATTATTATCACAGGTATTTATATCACCTAAATGAATACAGGGCAGGGTCCCATAGTATGGCTGTTCAGCCTGTAGAGACACGCTTTCACTAATACACACTTTCGACGAGGCAAATCGGACCTTTAAGAAATTAATTGATTTTATCTAGTGAGTTTTATCCTCTTTTTCTGAGTAGAAGAAAGAAGAATGGCCAAGACCCTATATGCGTCAATGTTTTCCACTGAAATCTTGACCTCCTGATCCGTTTTTCGGAGTGTTTTTTCTGTGTCTGTCGTGAAAGAGAACGGAAGTGGGCCCTCTCAATGCTGATCTTTTTGACATTTTTGGCCTTAAGCTTTTCTCGAATTATTTCGAAAGATTTCAAAACTTTGAAAAATAGCATGATAAAGGTCTATTACCTACAAATGCATGAAATAGTTTTTTTGATTTTTTAAAATTTTTGCTTTTTGCAATGTCAAAATTCAAAATCCACTTTTTTGGTTTTTTTAAAATGAAAAATTGCGGATAACTTTTTTTCTTCTCATGCGATCTGGATGAAACTTCAGATCAATATTCCTATATATTTTTGGGAAATTTTTAAAAATTTTTTCTTTTGAGTATACAAAAAATTATCTAAGTAAAAGATGTATCTCGCCCGACTATATAAGCTTCGAAAATTTGATGTTGATGGGATAAGTAAAAAAAAAATAATATATTTTCAAAAAAAAAGAAAAAATTTTTGGAAAAGTGAAATATTTATATTATTTTTTTTCTACTTGTTCGATCAACATCAAATTTTCCAGGGTTGTATAAGCCGGGCAGCTACAATTTTTACTTAATTAATTGTTTTTTTTATAAACTCAAAAAATTTCAAATTTCCAAAAAAGTTTTGTTGAATTTTGTTCAAGAAACAAACCTATGGCCATATTACAAAGAAAATTATCAAGAAATATTGTGATCTCCCAAGACTGAAATGCTCTGACAATTTTCATCAGATCGGCTTGAGCAAAAAAAGTTATCCGCAATTTTTTTCATTTTAAAAACCAAATGAAGTGGGTTTTGGAATTTTGATATTGCTGAGCACAAGATAAAAAAATCAAAAACTAACTTTCGTGCATTTTGTAGGTAATGGACCCATCAAGTATCTTTCAAGTATAAGGTCATTTCGAAATAAATTTGTAAAAGTTGAAAGGAGCAATGTCAAAAATATAGGTTGTGAAAAAATGAAATTCTGAAAGAAAGACTACAGACAAAGAAAACTCGAAAACGACGTTTAGTGGTCAGAAAAAGCTACAAGTTGGTTTCTTTTCCTATCAAAATTAGATGAAATTAATTTTTTTATTTCCTTTTTAGGAGGGGGTGAAAATCGGGCTCAGTCCGAAGCAAATATAACATTGGCAGTAATGTAAAATTATTAGTAATTTGAAATAAAATAAAAAGATATCATTTTCTTCATATAAAAATTTCTTAATATTATCTCTCAACAACAAAATGATTGATAACTTTCGTTTATATTGGGCACTAGATGAACACTCATTTAAAGCCATTTCTGTTAGGCTTTCTTTCTCCTGTAGAATTGAAAAAGTATGTTTTTGAGCTTTTCAGAGTAGAGAAATTATTTTTGAAGTTCACGTTTATATATATATAATATACTATATATATATATATATATAAATATATATGATCTTATATTATATAATATTTATATATATAATATTATATATACATATATATTATATATATATTATATAGTATTTATTATATATATATATTATATATTTATATATATATATTATATTATAATATATGTATATATATAATATATAAAATATCTATATATATTTATCTTATATATATATTTAAATATTATATAATATAATATATATTCAAAGATATTTTGTGCAAACGCAACAATCAATTTGTATATTTCTCTATTATATATTTATTATATATATATATATAATATATATATATATATAGTATATATTATATTATTAAATATATATCTATATATATATATAATATATATATAAGTATTATGATATATATATATTATAATATTAGTGATGCAGGTAACATGCCGTATCGCGGAGGCTTCCGGCACATTATCAAAGATCCCATCCTCGCTTTGTAAAGCGGATGTTGCGCGGATGTCTATTGTCGAGATTTGATAAAGATTTTTATAATAAAAAACGTAAGATGAATCTGAACGCAAACTTCAAATGAGAGACATGGACTCGACTCCCACTGTGTAATGGATGATTATGATGCTCACAGCATGTTCTAATAATTTGAGTCAAAAAGAGTCTCATGAGATTAGGGATGGATAAAAAAATCTCGCCTTACAGGAGCTTCTGTCTCCGATGGAATACCATTAATCTCAACTTAAGGCGGCTCCACACATACGGAGTTCGTCGAACTCTTTGCCAAACACCTCATGTGTGTATGTGTCATTTTTGGCAAAGCTTTTTACTCATTTGCCTGGTTTGCCAAATACACAAATCTTTCCCACATGCGATGGAAAAGATTTTTGTATTTGGCATAAGGAAGCATTTTGAACCATCTTCAAATGAAAATGATGACGGTTTAAAAAGAATGAAAGATGTAATAAAACTAGAGATAGAAAACGCTTTGGTTTCTGTGGAAATTAATGAGCTTCATACTATTGCAACTTACTTAGATCCGTTTAAAGGCAAGTTTTTTTGCTAAAACAATATAGAATCAATGTTATCGGCGCACTTTGCTGTTGGGCAGTTGAAAACTTCAATGAACAGTCTTTTTAATTCCCACCATTAAAAGGAAAAAACCGAAATCTACAGAAGAAATAAAATCTCTTTCATTAAGGTCGGAGGTGGGGAAGAGGCTGGTGGGGTGTATTTGAGTTGGGTTCCGGTCCCGCACCCCGGTAACAAATTATATTAAGTATATTGTGGCTAAAATCGCAATTATATTATATATAATATATATATATATATATATATATATAAATATATATATATATATATATATAATTTATTATATATATATATATATATTATCTATATATTATATATATATATATATATATAACATCGCACCGCAGATGAGAAAAAAAATGACATCTGCTGCTTTTAATATAATATAAATATTTATAATATATTTATAAATTATATATATATATATAATATATATTAATATATTATATATAATATATAATATATATATATTATTATATATTATATATATATAATATATAATAGTATATATACAGGTCCTCCTTAATTTTTCCTCTTAGGTCTGATTTCATAATGCTGAGAGCAGAAAAAGCCATTCAACGCTAACTTCTTTGGAGGTAGCGCAGTCGTCGCTTTCGACTAAGCTCTTCAAAATCTAGAAGCTTTTCATACTCATCTTCTGAGCTTTCTGAAAAATGACTTGAGAAGGTAGTAATGGAGATAGTTGTAGTTTCATCACTTACAATATGTTCAGATATATCCTTTTCTTCTTGATTTTCTGCAACCCTTTAATTCAAATGACCACTTTGCAAAGTGCAGATAAGCTTTTTGTTGTTGATCTTCAGTTTAGGCTTACTGTCGATAATATAAAAAGCAGCTAGTATAATATCATTGTCAATGAGAAGAAATTTCTCTTTGTACCATGGAGTCTTTTATTTCTTCCAACATCTTAAATATAGATGGTATAAGGTTGAAGTTGAATTTATTAAGAATATAGTTCAAATTGAAACATAAGGTACAGGTTAAAAAACTTCGAAGTTTGCAATTGCAATTTGTGATATGGAAGTCGCCAGTCAGTGAACTTGTATGAAGTGATTGAAGTCACCCACAGAAACACAATTCATAACTTGGTCAGTTCAAAATTTTCTGACTCCAACTCTACTATTTGAAAGTTACCGACCCCGACTCCGACTCCGACTTTGAATCTCCGACTCCGCTCCACCCTTTTGAAAAACTCCACCTCCGACTCCGACTCCACCTCGTTCAACAATTCCGATCTCCGACTGCCGCGACTCCGACTCCGACTCCACAACCCTGGTTAGCAGTACATAAGAAGTATGTGTTGTGCTAAAGTAGGAATTAAGAATGTTAACAATGAGTGGTGGAATGAATGAACAGGTGATGCAAGCAGTTAAAAGTAAAAAAAGAGCGCGGTTAATTGTACTAAAAGCCAATGATGAAGTATCAAAAATAAAGGTGTTTGGAATTATATAAGGAGGAAAGAAATACTAAAAGATGCATACGTAGGAAGGAAACAAAGGTACATGAGTTGGAAGGAGGGATGATGAGGGATTACAAGGGTAGGAAGCTCTTCCAAGGAAGCGTGAAAGGTTAAGAATGAGAATAAGGGGAACTGCTTAGAATAATGAATCGGGATGGTGCTTTCGTAAACTGATGAAATTAGATGTGAAGGGGAGAGTGGAGGGAACAGCTTCGAAATCCTGCATAAATTAGCAGTATGAAGAGGTGATAGTGAAAGTGTGAGTGGGTTTGATGGTGCAAGAAAGGAATAGGTATTTTGGGATGAGGTCATTGAGTAAGGATGAGGTAATGGTAGAGCTGGAGAAAGTTTAAGAATGGTGAATCTACAAGTATCGATGAATTACTCTTAATGGACCAAAACGGAGGTGAGATGGCGATTGATTGGATTTGGAAGTTGTCTAATCAAAGCATTTATGGATGGTGTAGTTCCGAGGGATTGGGGAGAGCAGTAATAGTATCCCTTATATAAGGGTTAGGGGGATAAGGTAACTGTAGGAATTATAGGTGAATTAGTTTATTTGGAGTTCTTGTTAGGGAAGATTGTGTTTGGTATTTTGGTGGAAGAGTGGCGCGAGTGACTGACGGTTGATTTTGAAGAAACCTAGGTGCGTTTAAGGAGTGGGTAGAGGATGTGTGAAATCAAATCTTTACATTGAAACAATGAGAGAGAAGAAATGAGAGAAGAATAATTGTATTTAGGTTTTTATGGATTTTGCACCGACGTATGAATAGGATAATTGGGGCTCTTTTGGCAGATTGTTAGTGATATTAATGTTGGTTAATAGGCTTTGAATGGAAATAAAAGTATGCATGACGATAGTGAAGCGTGTGAAAGATTAAATGAGTCGAAAGTGATCGGTTTAATATTAATAGCGGAGTGAGGCTAGGATGTGTTATGTCTCCTTGGTTATTCATTTGTATATGGATGGGTATGAAAGAATGGGATGGGGTTTAATGAAAGAATTAGAGGTGGGTGTGGT
>JABUQX010061546.1:10000-13664 GCA_015478945.1 Trachelipus rathkii
TTTCTTCAGTTTAATTAAGTTTGATGAGAGCAGAGTATTGAATAGAACTCAAGTGTGTGTGTAGGTGTATGTATGTGTGTACGTGTGTAGGTGTTTGTGTGTGTTTGTGCGTATGTGTTGTTTGTTTGATTACCAGAGAGGATTATCAGAATAATAAAAGAGCCAAAGAGAAACAATAAATGTAAAGTTGATGATCACAAGGGGGATTTGACGGAACAGTTCACAGTGAACTCAGAGGCGTGAGACAGGAGTGTTTCTTAGAGCCAGTTATTTTCTTGATTGTAATAGACGAGATGATCAGTCTGTTTACATGGGAGAGAAGAGGAATAGGATATGGGCTGATGGATGTTCTTGAGAATCCAAACTATGCCGACGATATATGTTTATTTTCACATAGAAGAGAAGACATGGTGGAGAAGCCGAATTGACAATAAATAAGGAGAAAAGAAAGTGGTTCGTAAATTAATGCTTTTTTTTTTACAGAAAATCACCACTCACGGGCAGAGCCCTTTTCAAGGAGGAGGCAGAACAACAATATAAAAGAAAAGAAAAACAATAATAATGGGAAAACTCGCACAATCACGAGCCTAACGCAAATCCCTGAGGTGGCCGCAGACGGAGGACTTAGACAAGAGAGGAAGAATTTAAATGTACATGAAAAACAGATGAAGGTAGAGGGTTCCACAAAAGAGATATGGCTGGAAAGAAGGAGGCACCACAATGAACAAGTCCCGTAAGAGTTCGCATATATTCACTACAGAATTCATGAGAAAGCAGGGCACCCCTTGTGCTACGAGGGCGATGCAATGGTGCGGAATGCGTGATGACGTAGTAAAGAAATAGAGTACCAACGTCACGTGGCAGAGATAGAGGGTCAAGAGAGAGTTAGAAAGAAGGAGACAATTTTAATAATCTTTCAGCCATAGACTCAACCCTATCGAAAAGTAGGACAGAACCGGAGCCACCCCATATGTGGGAACAGTACTCCATACAAGGATGAATAAGACCCTTATACCTTATTAATTTGAGTAACTGTTTGGGGGAAAAAAATTGCCGTTTCGATGTGAGGTTTCCAAGATAGTTTATTGCTTATTGTTCGCACCAAGAATGTTTATGTTGTTCAAACAGAGAAGGCAGAGTCGTCCAAGAGGATAAAAAGTTAAGAGAGAGAGAGGAGAGAGAGAGAGAGAGAGAGAGAGAGAGGAGAGAGAGAGAGAGAGAGAGAGAGAGAGAGAGAGAGAAGAGAGAGAGAGAGAGATGAGAGAGAGAGAGAGAGAGAGAGAGAGAAGAAGAGAGAGAGAAGAGAATGTGAAGAAATTAGTTTTCATCAAAGAGTGACCCTACCGTGAAATTCCATGCAGATCGTCAAGAATAGAATCGGAAAACTGAAGTCGAGAAGCAATTCTAGAAGAGAAAGAGGGAGCAGATTTGAAATGACTGAAAGAATGAAGAGTTGAGTCATTGGCATACAAAAGAACAGAGTTAGATGAGCAACTGAGAAGATCATTAATGAAAAGTAAGATAAAGTTCGAGATGAAACAGAACCTTGCGGAACACCACAGTTAACAGGAAAGGAAGAAGAGGCCGCTCTATCACTAGTGTCGATTTGGAACTATCTGAGAGAAAACTAGACAAAAGTGAGTTAAGAGAAGGAGGAAACCCACAGGAAGGAAGCTTAGAGAGCAGTGCATGCATGCCATACCAGGTTAAAGGCTTTGTATATGTAAAGGGCCACCACACATGACTTTCCATAAATCAGTGAGATAGGAAAGAATGTCACCAGTTGACATCGAACGTCGAAAACCATACTGGTGATCTGAAAGTAGGGAATGAGACTCCAGATGATCCAGGAAATGAGAGTTGAGGAGAGTTTCAAAGATTTTAGACAGAATACAAGTGAGAGCTATAGGGCGATAGTTAGAAGGATTAGAGCGGCTACCCTTCTTCGGGATGGATCGGTTGACCATATGCGCGCTTCCAGCACTGAGGGAAAGTGCTAGCATTAAGGTATAGAGAGTAGCGCCGATCGAGGACAGGCATCATCTCGGAAGCACACTCCCTCATAACACGAAGAGGAATGCCGTCAGAGTTACTAGCCTTCCTAACGTTACGTTCATAGATCTGTAGGATCTCATGTCAGCCTGAATCCATTGTGTTAATCACACTTCCGAAATTCTAAACCCAAAGGATGTTAACAATCAGAAAAAAATTTAGTTGAAGACGGAATGAACCTGCTCATTCCCTTGAAGATTAAGCCCACTACTTTTTGAGCAGTCACCGAAGCATCCCCCCAAGTCGAAGAAGGATTCATCCAAGGGTAGGTAGCAAAGAAGCGACGCATTGCCAATCAACTAGCCCTATTAAAGTGCCAGAAAGTACGTTTAGGGCATGGTGGAGCTGCTGGAGAGAAATTGTTATAATTAGGAGCTGCTAAGATTGTGGGCCTAGAGTTACCGATAGTGAAGGGAAAATTGTGTATTTGTAGCGAGAAGAAGTAGTGAAGAATAAGTCAAGAGTGATCAAGAATTGGTTGGGTCGATCTGGGATGTGTGTAAGTTCCTTAATTAACTGTTCCAGATCGTTGAGAATACTGAATGTCCTGGCCTCATTCCCACCTCTATCAGTATGAGATGAGCCCAACACCTCGAGTGTGGTGTACGTGAAGTTCCCTAAAGTAGAGGACATTCTAAGCATCTGTGCATGGGAAGAATAATTACAGTTCTCTCGGTGAAAAATAGTAAGAAATTTAAAAAGAGCCGGAAAATCTGCTCTATTAGGAGAGCAGAAGCACACGATACTAGTAGTAGCAGGAAAAAAAGACCTTAAGCCATAGAATATCGTAATTAGGAGATTCAAGGTTTTCGAGACGTGTTATATGAGTATTATGTTTATATATGGGCACAGGCTCCAAGCCATTTAGTCGAAGAATTGTGAAAAACGTTGTAGCTAGAGATATTAAGTTTATTAAAGAAAAAATCTCTGGCCAGTTGGGTCTCATAGACAGAAGTAAGAGGTTAGTTAGGATGAAAATTAGAAACTGCAACAGATCGAAGTTAAGCGTCTAGGCCACGAACGATTGGCAAGGTCAATAAATGAGAGCCCCCGTTGACGGCCACCCACAACCCCAACTTCCACACAAGTTTGTCATTCGTCCAATCGCGCATGCACACAATACACGCACACAAATTTTTGTACAAAAAAAATAAATAAAAAATACTAGAAACAAAAATAAAAAAAAAAAAAAAAAAAACTAGAAGAACTCCAGTAACTTTATAGCTTAAAATTCTGATAATTTACTGATTACTAGAAATTGCAGACAGAGGCTAAAACGAGATTTCAGTAAATATGTAAAATTATGTGAAAACCTTTATGAACTGATAAAATTATTCCTTCAACTTTAGGAACCCTGTCAGCACAAATTTGCGTGGTACTAATAAAAAATACAAACACTAAAAATAATACTAGTATATAAAAAGTTAAAGTGCATAAATATGTATATCAATTAAAATAATAGTTACCAGAATAGGTAAATGTTACGTTGAGTAAAACCCTAAATTTAAAAAAAGAAGAAAAAAAAGAGAAACATCTAAAAACTATTTTATTTGTTAAACATAAGAAAAAATATAACCTAGTACACGCTAAACTACGTATTATATTTTTAAAG
>JABUQX010061547.1:0-5000 GCA_015478945.1 Trachelipus rathkii
AAGCTGCACACACGACTGCAGTATGTATCACTTGCACCTGCATCGTTTCGTCCTTCCCGTTTTGGTCCTCTGCCCTCCTGTGTCCATTTCCATCTCTTTTCGGCATCTCTCCTGCTCCATCCTCTCCAAGATGTCCCACCATCTTAATCTCTCCCACATTCCATTTCTTAGTGCATCTTCGTTACACTATATTTATCTAATACTCATTTCTTATTCGTCTCTCTTAACTGCTTTCCAATCATAGTATCGTTCAAATCGAACCGCCGCTTGTATTCTACTCTCGCAACTTCTCTTTTCTCGTTGCTTTGTCCATGTTTCCCTGGCTCCGTACATCAGTGGCTGGGAGTCATGATGTGACGATGCTTGTAATCCTTGCAGGTTTGGAATGACCGATATTCTATCTTTCGATCATGGGTGATATCCGCGTTTTCATACTAATTCCATACTGTTTCCATATCCTTCGCGTAGATCTCTTCTCCACTTTCCTCCCTGCTGTTAAACATAGTGCCCTCCGATGATAATTGCAGGTATTTTACAGCGCTTCACCTCCTCCTCTCTCACCAACATTCTCATCCCCTCCTCATTTCCTCCGGTTACTGTTAATATTTCTGTCTTCTGTATGTTCATCTTCATCTCTGCTTCCTCAAACTCCTCCGCAAACAACTCCACGTCTCGAATCGTCCTCCTCCTCTCTCGCTCCCACATGCCAGTGTAGTGAGTCGTCCGCACTGATGCCAATTGTGTCCCCTTCAAATTCTCCCGTCATAGGGAAAATGATACGAAGTCTATAAAATTTTACCACGGAAACTAGTTTTTTCTAGGGGACGCATAAGAATGTAGGAAGACTGTAACCTTGGATTCATTTGTAATAGTTTTTAATAGAATTTTTTGCAATGGTTTCCCGGCCATGGTTTTTGTTGAGTGTGACCTCACTGGAAACATAAAGAAGGATTGGAATAGTTTTATGGATTGTTTTGTGGCATCCATATAGTATATTTGACGCTAAGCACCAAAGTGGCGGGTTTTATTATTATTAAAAGTAAACCGTCATGTTGTATGCTACCGAGTTATCACAATAAAGCTGTATTAAAGCAGTAATTGTGGTTAGCATGAACCTTAGCTAAAGATTTTACTTTTGTAGTAGTTGGCGTATATATATATATTTGTGACCAAGTATATATATATATATAACAGGCCTTAGGGTGTGTTGTAGGTTGTGTTTGTCGCTTGGGCATGTATTTGATAAATATTTAGTTGAGCTGGGACAGTCCGAGGTCCATGGTTGCCTTTAACTGGTTCTTTGTTTCCTTATCTCTATCTGAGTTAATACTACGAACTTTTATATAAATATTAACTTTCTGATTGGACAACGGTATGATGGTGTAAAAAGGCAATGAAGAACATGTTTTTAGAGGTGTTTAAGCTGTCGAAAATATCTCAGTCGCGTTAGATTGTTCATTCACTATTTCACATTCATGTGAAGTAACAAGACTCATTAAAAAACTTTTGACACAGCTCGAATGCCTAACTATAATGCTATTTTAGATTGCCACAAGAGCCGACTACTTTTACTAAAAAGAAAAAAAAAAAGAAAAGAATATTCCACCAGACACCACATGGACAAAGCTACTCACGAATGGGCGAACAAGGTACCAAAGGGTACGGAAAAAAATTTCGCATGGATATGTATCACGCCACCTAATGAATATTCGTATTAAAAAGAGCATTGTTAAACTACTAAGACATCAATGTGATCAGATATTAACACTTTACAAAAAACTTTAGATGCTTTTCTAGTTTTTCAAGCCAAATCAATATATATAAGCTATACACAGGTATATAATTTAATTACTGGTCTTATAACTTAATATTCTCAAACACTCTTCTCCATTATCATAATTACAGTTGCAATTCTTCACAATAATTAAGTGACAGCAACTAGGCTCTTAAAACTCAACAATTGAAATGTGATGTTTGTTTAGAAGGGTTTTCAAGCAAACATCAAGCGAAACATTTCCACATTTGGAAGTTGCAACAGAACTCCTGCTTTCTGATAATGAAGAAATAATAATGCCTCTTGTGAGAGATTTTTCAAACCAGATAGAGAGCAAGTTCGCGAATCAAAGATCCATACTAACTAATCTTTATAAAGTTACTTTATTCCATTGACATCTATCCAAAATTTTATAATTTTGGAAAATAAATTTGATATGTGCAGTGCCATATTTAGATTGTTAAGGATTTTAGAATTTACCTCACTTCAAATGTGAATCCAAACAATATTTCACTACTCTGAAAAGACTCAAAGCAAACTTTTTCAATTCTACAAGAGAAGAAAATCTAAGCGAATTGGCTTTAATGAGTGTCATCATAGCTTCACAACTATAAACGAAGGAAGTTTATCAATTCATTTTGTGCTGGTTAAGAGATCAAATTAAGAATTTTTTTATATGAATAAAATTAGTCTTTTTTTTTATTTCAAATTATTATTAATGTTCCATTATTTTATTAACTTTTTGAAGTAAATATATATATATAATAGTATATATATATTATATTTATATATACGATATATATATAATATATAATATATGATATATATATATATATTATATATATATATATATTATATATATTATTATATATGATATGATATATATTCTTAATCTAAAACACCCCGAATTTTTTTTTTTGCTACTGCATATATATAAGTATATATATATATCATATAATATTATATATAATATAATAATTATATAATAATATATATATATAATATATATATATATATATATATAGTATAGTATATACTTCTAAATCTAAAACACCCGAAAATTTTTTTCTAACTGCGCTGCTATATATATAGTATATATATATATATATATATATATATATATATATATATATATATATATATATATTATATATGATATATATTATATTATATAGTATATACTATATATATTATATAATATATATATATATATATCATCACCTCACCTTTCTCCTCGCCAATGACTGGGGTAAGGTGCGAAGCATGCACATTAGAAACAGAAAAGAAGTAGAAGAAATATGACGAAAGTCGGAAAAGAAAGCCAGCTTAACCGCCCCCTTTATACTTTTAGTGAAGAGCTCGTCGCATTCAGAAAACCACTTTAAGAGCTTCACGGGACGCGACGGACCCTCACCATGGCATCTCGTCAATATGGGGGTTAATCCCTTTGGCCCAGTGGCCACAACAATACCCCCTCACCAAGACCGCCATTCAACTCCTATTATGCAGTTTTCTTCTCGCCTCTGCCAAACTCACATTTCTCTCCTCCAGGCATTTCTTTACTGACTTAATCCACTTTTTTCTTCGTCTCCCAGCCGTTCGATTCCCAGCACACTCACCACTATACATTCCGCTTAACCAACTAACTATCATCCATCCTTTTCCACATGATCAATCATCTCAACGTTCTTTCATTTATTCTTTAATTTACCCCACACCACACATGTCTCTAATAAGCGTTCATTTCTCATTTTAACAATTCCTCTCACAACCTAACACGCCCCTAGATTTGTCCATCGAACCCATTTTACTTTATGATCTATACTCTTTATTCCAAACCATAGTCCCTCACTACGTATGCATTAAACACAGGTAACTACATTACTCTCATATATATTATATATATAATATATTATATATATATATATATCTATATATATATATATATTATATATATATATTATATATATATATATATATATATATATATTATATAATTTTCATATAGATAATTTTCTAGAAGGTGGAGTCGGATGTCGGTAATTTTCAAAAGGGTGGAGTCGGAGTTGGGAGTCGGAGTCGGGTAATATTCAAGAGGTCGGAGTCGGAGTCGGAGTTCGGAGTCGGTAATTTTAATCAAGAGGGTGAGTCCGGAGTCGGAGTCCGGAGATCGGGAAGTCCGGAAAATTTTTTGAACCGACTCCACAACCCTGGTGCTGACACCCCCCTCGTTCAACTATATTCTCTATGTCTTATATACTAGCACTTTTCCTCAGTGTTGAAGCACGCACATCGTCCAACCTATTCCGAAAAATAGGAAAGGCCGCTCTGACCTTCGTAACTATCGGCCCCATATGCTCTCACTTGATTCTATCTAAGATTCTTTTGGAAACCTTCTCACTCTCCACTTCTTAGACCAATCTGGATATCTCAGTCTCTTCTTTCCGAATGCGCTATGTACGGCTTTGGTGTTCAAAAGTCTATCTGGCGATATACTTTCCTATTTAGACCGATTTATGTTTTCCGCTCTTAGGGAGCTACTGGCAGACTTTCGTAGTGGCGCTTGACCAATATCCAAAGCATTTGAACCGGGTATGGCACGCATCATTGCTCTCCAAGCTCCCCTCCTTTCCTCCTTCTCCTTTGCTTTATTATGTCTAGCTTTTCTTGTCAGTCGCATAACATCGGATATGGTTGTATGGAGCGACATCTTCTTTCTTTTTTCCTGGTCAATAGTGGAGATCTCCTCAGGGTTCGTCTCATCTCCTATTTATTCCTACCTTTTCATTAATGATCTTCTCACCTGCACATCTAAGTCTATCCACTCGTAATCCGATGACTCGACCCTTCATCTCTTCAACTCATTTCAATTCTGCTCCATCGTTTTTACTTGTAGAATTGCCTCTCGTCTTAAATCTTTCCGATTCTATTCTCGCTGCTAGATAGAATTTGCGGGTGGCGGTGTCTCAACCTGTGAAAATTCAATTCTTTAAAAAGCCAACTTCTACAAATCTCCTTCTCTAAAATACTTCTAACTTCCCTATCTCTTTCGACGGGTTCTCTCGTCTCTCCGGTTGACAATATAACATCTTGACCTTAAAAATAAAAGAAATGTCTTTGGAAACCTAACATCACACGGGTTGCTGGGGCGGCCTCAAAGAAACTTGGAGTTTCTGTTTAGACTGCGCAGACTTTTTTTTCCTCTTCTCAGGTACTCCAGCTTATA
>JABUQX010061547.1:10000-12500 GCA_015478945.1 Trachelipus rathkii
CTGTCCAAGCTATGAGCATTCTACTGTTTGGCCTACGGCAACGAGTGCAAAGCGGGAGGAATACATTAGTAAGCTTTGACTGGACATAGAAATATTCTCGATTCTTCTTTGTGTCTCGTCGTTGCGCAGTGGTCAACACTTCATGGCTACGCCCACGACGAGACAAAGAAGAATTC
This sequence comes from Trachelipus rathkii, assembly GCA_015478945.1. NCBI lineage: Eukaryota > Metazoa > Arthropoda > Malacostraca > Isopoda > Trachelipodidae > Trachelipus > Trachelipus rathkii. Next base: position 10,177 of record JABUQX010061547.1, read on the forward strand.
GAGAATACTTCTACTGTCCAATGGCAGAGCATTTACTACTGTTTGGTCCCTACGCCCGAGTGCAAAGCGGGAGATACATAGTAATGCTTTGCTTGACAGTAAGAACATTCTCGGATTTCTTCTTTTGTCGGTCGTGGCGTAGTGGTCAAACACTTGCACGCTCACCTGCTAGGGTAGGGTCCAGGATCGAATTCCAGCATGGTGAAAATACATTAGGGGGTATTTACAAAAACAAATTTGATTGCAGGGTATTGCATTTCTCTTATATTCTATATACCTATTATATATATATATATATATATATATATATAATATATATATATTATTATATATAAATATATATATATATATATATTAATATATATATATATATATATATATTTAGTGATGCAGCAGATGTCATTTTTTTCGCATACCCGATATGCGATGGATGCGATGTTGATGTTTGACATCCGCGGATGCGGCATGTTTGAATATATATTTATATACCGATATATATATACTATATATATAATATATATATAAAATATATGAATAATACTATATATATATAATATATATATAATATAATATTATATATATATCTATATATCATACTACACTACATATATTTCGAGTTTAGCTGCAATCTCACATCCAGGGTGCGGGAACGGGAACTCCAACTCAAATGCACTCCCACCAAACCTCTTTCCCCAACCTCCGACCTTAATGAAAGAGATTTTTACACAATGATTATATACTTTTTGCACTAGTATTGAAATTTTAATATATGGAAAGTGTTGTGCTTTGAGAAACATCAATTTTTCTGCCTATTCTGCTGAGAGTCTGTGTTTCTCTTTCATCATATATTAGGCCCAGCCATTGCTAATAACTATCTCACTTTTAACATAGTTGAGACAGCGCCCAATAATTCCTTTGTAAGTTTACATCAAACATTTGTTTAAACTTTCCACCAACCTGATAGAACATCATTTGTATAATAGTAGTTTCCTTTTTGTGATTAGTTATCAATCAGTTTGCAACTACATCTCTTGGTAATACGTGTGTTTCTTCATCACTACTGGACTGTAGAAATTCTTACAGTGGATCTGTTATTGATTTATTTGTAGAAGGTGTTGGTTCTGTAGATTTCGTTTTTTTTCCTTTTAATGGGTGGCGAATTAATAGTCTCGTTCGATTGCTGTTTTTCATACTGCCAACCACAAGTGACGATTTAACTTGTTCTAATATTGTTACAAAAAAAACTTGAATTTATAACGGGGATCTAAGTAAGTTGTAATAGTATGAAGGTCATTAATTTCCACAGAACCAAAGCGTTTTTCTAGCTCTAGTTTTATCACATCTTTCATTCTTTTTAAACCGTCATCATTTTCATTTGAAGATGGTTCAAAATGCTTCCTTAGCGTTGAGATTAACGGTATTACATCGGAGACAGAAGTTTTAGAGGCGCTGATTTTTTTGGTAATTTCTTCAAATGGTTTCAATAGCTTAATAGCAGTGTGATATGATATCATTTTCCACATTAGTAAGATGTTAACTTTGGAATACCAACTGGCATACAAAGCAAGAGGTTCTTTGAGCAATACCATTCTTTCCATCTGTTGACTCAAATTATTATGAACTTCATGCTGTGATATCATGAGTCGTCATTACACATTTAAAGTTTGCGTTCTGATTCACCTTAAGTATTTTTATTATAAAATTCTTTATCAAATCCCGACAGTAAATATCCGCGCAACATCCGCATGAGGGCAAAGCGCGGATGCGGATGCGGAGGCGGATGCGGATGCGGATGCGGATCTTTTATAATGTGCGGATGCGGAAGTGCACACAGTCACTTTACATATATATATATAATAATAATAATATAATATATAATATACTAATATATATATATATTATATATATATATATATAATATATATATATTATATATATATTAGTATTAATATATATTATATACACTATCATAATAAGCATGACTTGTTTTTACTAACAACAACATGAGTTAATATTGTTCAACAACTATTACCTTCATTAATAAAAATAATAACGTAGAATAGATAACAACGAATATAAACATGCACTAACATTAACACTATTAATAACCATATCAACTATTTAAACTACGATCACTATTAAGCACTTGAAGATTCTGAGGTAGCGTAACTGCAGATAATTCGATCCATACAGATGGGAGAGACAAAACAGGCTGATAGTGTTCCCAACTCCATGCAGCATTTTGAGAAGTCCACCTGATAGACTAAACGATTCTGGTGTCATATTAAATGCAAACATTTTAATAATCAATATTCAAGTCCTGT
>JABUQX010061547.1:22500-35000 GCA_015478945.1 Trachelipus rathkii
CTTTCTTTTAAGAAAAAGAAAATTTTTGATTTAATTATTATTATTATTATCATTATTATTATTATTATTATTATTATTTGCATGGTGAAGGTTGAAAGAGATGATCAGGGCCCTGCATCGTTATTCAACCACACTATATAAATAATTAAGATTGGTTTGGAAAAATATTTCCACACCAATTAAAATAATAAGTAATAATTAATGATAATTACCCTATGTCCATTATTTTAAATTTCAAAGATTTTGTAAACAAATGCCATAATGCTTGTAAAATAAGGATATTTAGCGTTAAGAAAATTTGAAATTGGGGGAACGGGGAAAGATCTCACTTCTTCCTTTATTCTTTTTCTTTCCTTTTGACTTGGAAACAGCATTGAGAAGAACGAAGTTGAAAAGAGGAAGGATCTGTCGGGAATTGCCGAGCCAATCGACTCACAAAATTGTCGGTTTTTGTCGGGAATTTTCTGAGCGAGAATGTTTACGTAAAATTGGAGTCGGAGTTAGCCGAGAGAAATCGAACTGCACCGACAGACTAACCGGGGCATTGGTATGCCGTTAATGTAAACATTTCGCCGAAAACTCCACTCTAGAGCTCATTTTCTAAACTGCATTTTCTTCCTTTCTCTCTCTTGAAGCTGTTTCAACTCACTTATATATATATATATATATATATATATATATATATATATATATATATATATATATATATATATATATATATATATATATATATATATATATATATATATATATATATATATAGATGTATATCCACTGCATGTGTGCATTACTGATATAAAATTGATGACATTTTTATGGGAAAAACCATCTACGGGGGGGACTTAGGTTTAATGATGAAATACTTATATATATATATAATATATATAATATATATATATTATATATATTATATAATATATATATATATATATATATATATACAGTCGTCCCTCGTAGAACGCGGGGACATTATTAAAGCCCCCACTTTGCTGGAACCAGGAAAGCCTGAGAAAGCTATATCCCCAAAAGCTGATTAGAATTAAGATTAAATTTAAAACCATATAAAATATTATATATATATATATATAATATTATATATATATATATATAATAATATAATATAATATTAATATAATAGATATATATATATATAGTATATATATATATAATCATAAATATATATATATATATTATAGGGGGCCATATAAGTTGGGGAAAAACGAAAAAATTTTATGAAGATTTTCTGTTTAGCACACCTTAATAAGGTGACCTAAACATCGCATAGTAGTAAAAAGATAGTTTGAGTAGTAGAAGTAGTAGCATATGAGATCTGCGGACAACATTTTTTCTGTTGAGTTTTCCACCATTTTTGACATATAGGTTAACTATTGGGAATCACCTACAACTATTTTTCGCAATTTAATAAAAATCGATATAAATATATATATATATATATAGTAGTATCGAGAGGGTCCGCAGACAACAGTTATAATTTCAACACTGGTTGACACTGCTTTAACCCGTATACAGTAGAGATAGTTAAGTGTCATACCGACCTATTGTGCATTATTTTGTGATTACGAAAAAACAAAATGGCGGAGAAACCAATTTCGGAGATCGGAGATAACGGTGCTGCTGACGAAGAGAGAGATGAAGAGAATCTCGGAGTGAATGGAGACGGTAATGACGAAGGTCATATTTCAGATCAGGCAAATGGAGGGGGGGGCGGAGATGAAACGCCCATAACCCAAGAAGGAGGACACGCTCCCCCAGGGACTTCCCCCATCCTAACTCCTGTGAACCCAAGGGCCAGTCAGAACCCCGACACCGCTCTTCTTAGCCAAGCATCCCAGATAGTAAGGGAGGGACCCCCTCCCCCACAGGTCAAAACGCCACCATACATGCAAAAAGCGGTTGCACTGGACAATACATTGAACCTACAGCTCAAGCCTACTACTGCTGACACTGCCGTTAGAAAGAAACCTCGCAGAAATTGGGGTGGGTTCGAACCACACAACCTCAATGAAAGCAAGTGGGAAGGTGCAGAAATACCGAACACCTCCCCATGGGGACCTGACGGGCCCCCACCGATCCAGAACCAAGCCATAGGATCGGCCCAAACCCCTGCTGGGCCTAACAACGCTCAACAACAAACCAACGTCCTCACAGGAGGAGTTATGGGACATAACACCAACGAAAGTGCCCCAGCAGGACAGAACACTTCAAATTATGGGTTTTTACCAACGGGGACGATGCCCCCACCTCCTTATTATACAGGCATGCCACCTGGGAACTACAACATGCCTAACCAACAATATCCCATGCCTAACCAACCATATCCTTATCAGGGGACATGGCAAGGTTACCCTTATATGCCTCCACAACCATTAGTCCCTTATTATCCGACTAATTTGTTTAACACCGCTTTTCCAACGATTCCAGAGAATCTGAAATTATTTGGCAAACATCTGAAAACCAGAACATGGAAAGGTATCTTGTACCCAGACTTCGTCACCTCTTTGAATGAAAAGCTAGATGCTTTAGGCCCACTAACTGAAAGTCAAAAGATCACTTTTGCCAAGTCTGCTATATCCTCAGACCAAAACAGCGAAGCTAGGAAATACATTCTGAGAGAAAATAGTTTTTCCAAATTCACTAAATTGGCAGATTTTCTCACCCAGTTAAAGACTTATCTACAGCCGGAGGAAAAGAAAACGATTTTCGAGCTCTGGTTGGACTTCTTAGAATATAGAAGAGAGAGAGACTCAATCTTTACTGATTTTGTGTTAGAGTTGAAAGAACGGCTATATAAATACCAGAGCCGCCTCCACGATTTAGATGATAAGGCAATGTTCAATTCAAGGCAGATAAACATCTTGGTTACTGGGAAGATCATTCAGAACGTGAATGAAAGGAAAGACGGAGAGAGATTACGAGAGAAGATCCTTAGGGTATTTGATACTGAGATGAGCTTAAATGAATTGATAGAAAAGCTATCTCAAATTTCCAATGGAGCATTATTAAAAGATGAGTATAAAAGGCCAAATGAGGGCCGCACCACTAAGGTGTTTTGGGCCAAAGAAGAATCGAGAGGGAGACAGAGGGTGGGAGTTAATAATTCATACAGGGAACCAATGAAGCCAAGGTATGAGGAGAAGGGAAGGGAGGAGGCGAGACCCGATTACACTCCTCAAAGGAGGGGAGATGAGGTAAAGCCGAATAATACTTTTCAAAAGAAAAGAGAAGAAGTGAAGACGGGGTATGGTACACTGAGATATAAGGGCACCTTAAGGATGTCCGCCCAAGAGCTAAGAGAACACTATGTGTGCTTCTTTTGTGAATCAGTGGGACACTCGTCCCAAGCATGTCGTTGGGGATTGCCCTATTGCCAAAAATGTCAGGCAAACCATAGAAGGGGATCGCAACAAAATTGTAGAGGAGCACCGCCTTGGAGACCTACCCCAGATACCCCGCTGATGTTCACTCCATACAACAGTAAGATGGACATGGACAAAGGGATAAGAGCGAAAAAGCCAGAGTCTTACAACCCAGACAGGCGAGGGCCCAGGACCTTCTCCAAGAAGAAGAAAGGGCACAAGCCCCCAGATGGGAAGGTAAAGACCAACGCGAGAGTGTATATGGCTGAGAGCCAGCCGAGAGATTTAGAGGTGAATGAAGAAGTGGAGTATGATGATAGGATGTATGAAGAAGAACTTTCTCATCCTCAGGGTAGGATAGAGAATGAAAATTTTTAGAATCGGGCAAAGAGAAGAAACGTGTGAGAAAAAAGTTTAAAGATAGAGAGAAAAGATGGGAAGCTAGGCGAAATAAACAGAAAGGAAAAGAAGTCGTGCAGCAACCTTTTAGACTGGGACGACACTTTTACACCAATGTCTACCTTGCTCCATCTTTAAGTAGTAGGCAGACGAAGACCAAAGTTTTGGTTGACACAGGATCTAGTGTCAGTATCGTCACCGCCCGGCGGCTCAAACAATTGGAAAAGGAGGGAAACTTTAAAGCAACCCTCCGTAAGACCGATTTAGTAGTACAGGGGGTGAACAGTAAGCCAACGGTCTTAAAAGGAGAAATACAACTATACCTTCGCCTGCATGAGAAACACTACCTCACTACATTCCAAGTGAGTGATAACGATGGAGAGAATAGTTGGGACATTCTGTTGGGTAGCAATGTTTTGTCTAACATTCCCATAACTTTAAACTTCTTTTCTGCTAAAATGTCTATCATGGAGGGTAGAGAGATAGACATTCCGATCTTTGCCGATCCACTCGGAATTTATTTGGTTAGAGAAGTTTCTGGAGGGAATCTTAGAGTAATAAGGGACCTCAAGAAAAAGGAGGAGCAGTTGCCCCCGGCCCGAGGGTCGAGAGGGGGGGGAACAAAGGATTCGAACCAAATTTTCGCTAAACCAACCGCACGTGCTGCGGATAAGCATCTTTTTCCTAAAGGAACCGCCTTGCCAGCTAAAAGCGTACGCAACGCGGATCAGCATCTTTTTCGTAGGGAGGCCGCCTTGCCAGTTAGTAACGTACGCAACGCGGGAAAGCATCTTTCTCATAGGGAGGCCGCCAGGTCAGTTAGAAACGTAAACGCCGCGGATGAACCTCGCTCCTATAGGAAGGTCGATTTGTCTGTGTCCCAGAGAGGGAAGACAACCTCTTCAGTTCGGACTTCGAAGAAGCTGCCAGTGCCTATACAAGGGAAAAGAGATAGGGAAATTGCCTTGAACGGAAAAGCTCCAGTTGAGACAGACAAGGTGAAAGGGAGGACAGGGAGGGAATTAGCTACTCCCCCCTCAACCCATCACAGCGCTGATCAAAGAGGGGCCAGATCCAAACTCAAGCACACTCCCTCAGATTTGGAAGAAAATTTGGGCCAATCCGAAGATTTGGAAATTTTGGAGGGCAATGACCATGGAGGAAATGGTTATTTGATGATGGATGAAGAAATTAAGATAGATTTGAAGGTAATTGAGAAGACTGTTTTACCTAGTCAATCATGCGGATACCTAAAACTCCGACCTGAAACTCAAGATGATTTTGAGCTAGAGCGGAAGTGTTTAATGACACCAGCTTTCACCATGGGACCACTGTATGTGGCCAATACAATTAGCCCAGTGAGAGATAACACGGTTATCCTCAGTTATATCAATTTGAGTGACCAATTGATTAGCCTGCACAAAGGTGCGACCATAGGAGAAGGGTATCCGATAATTAGCAAACAGATCAAGAGAGGCACAGACGTAAGAGGACACCAGAGAACAGTTTCTTCTAATGTAGCCACCTGCTCAAAAGGTCTCACGAAGACAGAGTTAAGGAGGGTGTACAAAGAGATCATAGAAGAGAAGATGTCAAAAGAGGATGCAGAGAACTGTCTTCTCGAAAAGCCAGAGTACATGGAGGAACTGTTAGAGCTCCTCATGGACTACCATGATGTATTGGCACTAGATGATGATGCTGTCCCAGTCTGCCCGCTTCAGAAATTTAAGATTGAGCTGTTACCCGATGCCCCGAAAGTCATTTTTCGTAAACAATACAGATTACCGCACCGGTACTTGCAGGACATCGATGATTTCACCGATTCTGCACTGAAAAAGGGGTACATCAAAGCAGGGTACAGCCCCCATTCTTCCCCGTTGCTGGTTGTGGCTAAAAAGAATAGCCCGAAACCAAGGGTGTGTCTGGATTACAGGTACCTCAACTCCCATAGCGTTCAGGACGTGTTCCCTCTACCTTCAATCGACGAGATTTTTACGTCCCTAGGGGGTAATACCGTGTTTACATCCGTAGATTTATTGGACGCGTATAACGCCTTAGAGATAGAGGAGGAGACACAAAAGCTGATGGCATTTAGGACAAGGAAGGGCCTTTGGTGTCCCACTCGCTTGATGTTCGGACATAAGAATGCCCCAAGCATTTATGCCCGCACGATGACAATGGCCTTGAACCACCTCTTAGGACCGGTCGCACAAGTCTATCTAGACGACGTTTTGATCCTGGGCAGGAACGTGGAGGAACACTTTGAAAATTTAAGGAAAGTACTTGCTGCTTTCAGAGAAAATAAGCTGAGAATAAAATTATCTAAGTGTAGCTTCCTACAATCAGCTGTTTTGTACCTGGGATTCAAAATAGGAAGAGATGGAATTAGCCCAGATCCGGCCAAGGTAGAAACAATGAAGAGTTTCGTCCCTCCTACAAATGTGAAGGAGACACAGAGTCTACTTGGTTTCTTCTCTTATTTTCGCTTCCTCATAAAGGACTTTGCCGCAGTAGCACAACCTTTGTACGATCTGATAAAGAAAAATGTTCCTTTTCTTTGGACGGAAAAACAACAACAAGCTTTCGACACCTTGAAAGAGAAACTGGTGGTGCAGCCACAACTAACTTTCCCTGATTATAGCAAGGAATTCTTCGTGAATACAGATGCCAGTAATTACGGAATAGGAGGAGTGTTGTACCAACTGACAGATGAAGGGAAGGAGAAGCCCTTATCTTTCGTGTCCCGGACACTCAGGGGCAGTGAGTTAAACTATGATACGATCGAAAAGGAGTGTTTAGCCGTGGTGTTCTGCTTGCAAAAGTTTAAGAACACCATCTTCGGCTATAAGGTCACTATCATCACCGACAACCAACCTCTCTGCTTTATTTTTAGAAATAAGCAGCAGACTGGCCGTTTAGCTCGATGGAATCTCTTAGTAAACAGTTTCTCACCCACCATAGTGTATAAAAAAGGAAAGAACAATGTTGCCCCAGACTATCTGAGTAGGCATCCGGCATCTAATGTGTTCCTGGTCAAAGAAATGGCGAAAATAGAGAAAGCACGGAAAGCAGAGAGAGCAGAAACAACAGAAAAGTTCCCGCGAATCGATTTCGCGTTGAGTCGGGAAAATTTCGCGAATCGATTTCGCGTTGAGTCGGGAAAATTTCATCAAAGAACAACAGAAATGTCCCCGTGTAGGAAAATTGGTAAAATGGGCCGAAGAGAATCCCAATACACACCCACACATCTTAATAAAAGGCATTTTGCACTACGCTGTGGAAGCAAAACCTTATCTTGTACATGTCCCAGATAGTATGATTTATAGCGTGATAGATCAGTGCCACGCTTCACTAGCTGGTGGACACGGTGGTCAGCAAAGAACTGAAAAGAGAGTAGGGGAGAAATACCATTTCCCTGGTGTTCAAAAGTTGGTCAAGGAATACTGTAGTCAATGTGTGTCGTGCGCCAGAACAAAGGGTCCTAGACCCCCTGTCGCAGAGATTAATAGATGGCCGCTGCCGTACACACCTTTCTCACGCGTTCATGTTGACAGTATTGGAAAATTGCCATCTTGTACAGGATCAGGAGCCAAATACATCTTAGTATTTCGCGACGTTTTGACGCGATATGTCGAATTAGTGCCTTGTAAGACGAGAACGAGCGAAGAATGTGCCAGAGCACTACAAGAGAGGGTCATATGTAGACATAGTGCCCCTCAACTGCTTGTCTCTGACAATGCCTTGGAATTTACGAGCCAGGTGTTTAAGGACCTATGTAAGGCGTGGAGGATAAAGAAGATAGAGATTTTGCCTTACAAAGCCTCCCAAAATGGTGTTGTAGAAAGAATAAATGCTGATATTGAATCTTTCTTGCGACACTACGTGAATGCAAACCACCGAGATTGGGATAAATACCTGAGCTTTGCCCAAATCGCTATCAATTCCGCGTATAATCGATCTATAGGGTCTTCACCCCACTTCCTGTTACATGGTTACATAAAGAGGCTCCCTTACGAGATGCCTGATTATGTATCACCTTTTGTGAATAAGTCCGAGAAAATGAGATTCATTTCAGACGAAGTAGATACGATAGTAGAAAGGATCGATTATATAAGAGATTTGGCAAGAGAGAAGCTAGAAGCGGAAACCACAAAAACTTTGGAGCAACAACATAAAAGGGCCAAGCAAAGAGAGTTTAAAATAGGAGATTATGTCTTCGTTAGAGCAGTCAAACCACCCCATCAAAGTTCGAAGCTATGTCCCAAGTTTGACGGGCCATATATTGTCCGATGTTTAAGAGGACCTAACAAGTTGATGGTGTGTTGTTTACACTCAGGCCAAGCCTTCCCTGTCCATGTAGACAACGTTAAGGTGGTCCCAGCCGAAAAGTTCACTGAGTCACACTTTGACTTTATGAACGATGAAGTTTGGAACCCCCACGCAGTGGAAGAAATGTTAAGCTCCAAAGAACAAAAAAGGGAAAGAATTGAGGAAAGACAACAGAGAAGAGACCCAGGAGTCCCTTCTGAGAAAAGAAGAAGACGGGGAAGAAGAAGACGACGGAGCAGAAGAAGACGAAGAAGCAGAAGAAGAGGAATACGAAGAAATAGAAGAAGTAGATGAAGTGGAAGAAATTTCTCCTCCCACAGATCAAATGTCTTCCCAATATTCTTTCCAAATTCCCATGACGCCACAAATTCAGTCCGGACACAGCTACTTTCCAATCCCCCATCCACCACAATCTCAGCAAGGACATTACAACTCTTACTCTATCCCCCCACCTCAGCCGGTACCGAGTAGTACGAATTCTTGGAGCCATCCAACTCCCGTGCAACAACCGACCCCAGTGGAACCTGTAAGAGAAAGTAAACCCGCGGAAGAAAGAAGATTTAGCGATGAGATTGTAGAAAGAAGACGGTACAGCGATGTAGTCGCCGGAAGAGCTCGTCCAGACGTTGAATTTAAGTGTTCCACTCCAAAGATTGACTTCCCAAAAACTCCATCCAACACTGCGGTGCGGAGAAAGGAGTTTAGACCATCTTTATCCCCTATTCAACAAGAGATTTCCCTAGTAAACCCTGTTCAAGAAATTTCTCAGGAGCCACACCAGCACACGAAGGTGAGGTGTATGGAGCCTATGGTGGAGCCCCTCCAAGAACAAATTCCCCAGTGAAATCTCCAACTTCCCCAGTAAAAGATGGCCACTACCCCATTCCCCCGGTCGTAGATACATCTCCTAAGGTATTCATCCCAGATAACAGAAAACAGGACCCCTCTTACAGGCCCCATAATCTGTTCACTGGTCCTAGAGATTCTACACCCCGAGTTACCCGAAGTCAAACAAGGATGAAGGAACAAGCTTTACAGCAACAGCCCGAGGCAAGTGACAACACGGAGACTACAGCGAAGACTCCTGTCCAGCCTCCACCTGTCGAATTGGATTTGAACACTACAGTCCGCGGAGGAAAAACTTGGTATTTGCCTCCGGGTTACTAGTTCATCCCAATTCTGTATATACTTCTGTATATTCCTAGATTTAAGAGAAAATTCTTTAGTTTGTAGAATGGATTCTTCTTATTCTTCTAGTCTAAGAAGGATACTCTTAATTTTAAGACCTTGATGAAAGTACATTTCGCTTCGCGTCTGTACTAAAAAAAAAAAATTTTTTTTTTCTAGTTAAGAATTACTTAGTGGATTAGGAAAAACCTTAGACTGGATTAGACAACGATCGTTATAATTTTAAGAAAATTAGCTTGGATTAGTATACATTCCTTACATTTTAAGAAATTAGTCGGGATTAATACTTATTCATAGGATATCTAATCTTAGAATTTAGATGTAGATTCGATAAATCTTAGGATAGATTAATTCAGTTCTAGTTTTACTCATTTTTTATATAAAGAAACCTTTTAAAAATATGTTTCACTCTCAGAACAAGGGGGGGACAGCAATTTTTAATACAAAAATAAAATTACAAAATGAGAAAAAGATCCAAAAAACTTTTCTATTAAGAAAACAAAAAAAATAAGTAAAAGTAAGTAAGTAATAGCTAAGTAAGCAACGAATGCTAGTAAGTAAGTAAGTAATTTCACTAACTAGTAAATAAACAATTAAGTACTAAGCAGTATACAACGTTGAGTTTAAAAACTCTTACATTTAGATTTTAAGCCAACTAACTCGATTATAATTAAGAAAACATTTAGTTTAACAATAAAACGCGAACGCTTTAACTAACCAATTAATTTTAAAATATTAATTAAACATAGGCGACCTTTAAAAATTTCAAAACCAAGAAAAGTATAAAGTATAAATATTTCAAAATGAACTTCGAATACCAGCTTTGTGCTATCATCATTGTATCAAACATGCCCAAAGCAACCCATAAAATGAAAAAGAAGGGAAACGAAGATTCTACCTGTTTAGTTCTATATCGTACAGGAGAAGTCAACTTCATAGAAGGATACCTCGATCTGGTTATCTCCTTAGAATGTCCTTCAGACATTAAAGAAACTATCATCAAGACGACTAAACTGGTAAACAACGTAAAAGAATCATTTCTACCATCGTTCGAAACCATGTTTCTAAATGTTTCAACACATCAAAGGGCTCACCAATGGGAATTTAAACTTATGACCATTCGAGTAAAAGTGTTAGCCCAGAAACTGAACGAAGTAAGTGAACTGCCTTGGATCTCTGCAAGATCAAAAAGGAAGCGAGCCGCTTTTGAATTTGGAGGAGACGTCCTCAACATTCTTTTTGGCACTGCTACCGATAAACAGGTAAAACTACTTCGAAAAAAGATCAACATCTTAGGTAACTATGCCTCTACCTCAAATTTATTGATTACTGAACTAAAGGAACAGTTGAAAGCGAATACTCGTACTTTAATAAATTTCAGGGATAGCTTACAAAAATTGATAGAGTTTCAGAATAGTCTAGGTGCTACGCACAATATAATAAACCAATTGGGAAGCATCAGGGCGTTAATAAATTTAATTGAACAAACCGTTCAGAACATCCACCAAATCCACCAATTAGTGATAAATTCACTCCAACTCGCTAAAAACAAAATCACCAACTCACAACTTTTTTCTCCCATCTTCCTATTGCCTTTCATACTAGAAATGAACAAAGAGACTAAACTTCACACAGTCATTCCTCTAGAAACAAAAACTTATCAAACTTTTCTAACCTATTCTTGGACTATTCAATCTGCAACTAACCCCTATGAACTAATCACCTTAATTCCTTTTATCTCCATAGAGAAATTCGTTTCCTACAAACTAATACCTTTTCCTACCCACCTTCCTTTAAATAAATCACTAGTTCGAGTCATGTACAACGACCCAAATAGTTACTTCTTTGTAAATTACGGTAATCGGAAGTACACTTACCTTAAAGAATCAGCCCATGATCTTTGTAGACATTTAGGCCAACTAGCAGTTTGCCCCCAGTCCCAAGTGTTTGCTTCCATTGATGATCAGTCTTGTTTACTATCTTTAATCTTGAATTTCACTAATGACTTTTCACACTGCCCTATCGCAGAATATAAGTCTATAGAACCTTATACTGTTGCTTTAGGACACTTCACCCTGATTTCTTTTTCAGAAAAAACTAGGGCTTCGATTGCATGTGAGAAACCCAATTCTATCCAGCATGTCTATGACTATGTCTTTACTATTCCTCACGGATGTGCTTTCATCTCTTCTAAGTTTCAGTTTAAGAACCCTATTCACCTTGAAAAGAACATAACCCTCTCTTCCTTAATTTCTTATTCTGATCACGTTTTATTCAACTTCTTATCTCACGTTGCTTTACCTAACATTTCTTCTGTTTTGTTCCCTAAGTTTCAAACTTTAAAAGAAATTCATTGGAATCAAAGACTAGATCAATTAAATCAAACAATGCACCCTTTTACACCGTATTTTCCCCAGATAAAATTCATTCCATACATTGGAGGAGGAACCTCTGGCACGATCTTTTTCATTATAGTTCTTGTCATTGCGTATTTCGTTTGGACGAAAAGAGTATTTCTTTGCAATATGTGCCTGCCCAAAGCACCCATTCAAACTGAAAGCATCCCACTTCAGGCCGTCCCAACCTCTAACGTACGTATCCAACTAGCACCTGAAGATGCTCCCTCAAATAACCTGGTTCAGATAAGATCTCGACCCAGCTCCCCAACTCCTATCCAACGTTTGTCTTTACTTCCAAGACCTCCTATGCCTCTTCCTAACACTCGAGCTATTACTTCCTCTGAAAATCAAGCGACTTATTCGAATTAGAAAATCAATCCTTAAGTAATGATTTTTCCCGGGGAGGGGACCTTTATCGTACGTATAGTACTTTTAGTTCGAAATGTATTCCATCATTTGTAAATTAGATTCAAAAATACGTTCTTAGACGTTTTCTGTGAAATCAAAATCGATCGAAATAGGTCGCTTAGAAACAAAGGCTTCCCGCCTTTCTCTTGCTCGTAAAGACGACGCAATAGAATTCCTGTATGGGTTTGTATTGCGTGCATTGGAGGATTGACTCATTTGCAATCCTACAAGGGCGTCTCAGTCGCTGCTTGCTTGGTAAACTGTAGAGTTGAAAGTGAACGCTTGTGCGAGAATTTGGTTCTTTTCACCTCTCTACTGTCATTATATATAATATATTATCATTTATAATATATAATATATATAATATATATAATATATAATAAATATATATATATAAGAT
>JABUQX010061547.1:45000-47500 GCA_015478945.1 Trachelipus rathkii
ATATATATATATATATATATATATATATATATATATATATATATATATATATATATATATATATATATATATATATATATATATATATATAAAGAGAGAGAAGAAGAGAGAGAGAGAGGGAGAGAGAGAGAGAGAGAGAGAGAGAGAGAGAGAGAGAGAGAGAGAGAAGAAGAAGAAGAAGAAAGAAGAAGAAGAAGAAGAAGAAGAAGAAGAAGAAGAAGAAGAAGAAGAAGAACTACAGAACACCGACTAGCAAAGACTTTACAGTCCACTCAAGGCTAGTCTGTTTAGTATTTTTGTTTATTTAATTTGTTGGATGTGTCTACTGTTATTAAAAAAACCTGTTATGTATTTTTGAAATAAGTATATTATTTTACCTATTTCTATGTAACATATGAGTCTGCTCACTTAGAGCAGATCTGCTTCTAAGCAACAAACATCATAGTATGTTAAGTATTTTTGTTTATTTATTGTGTTGGATGTGTCCACTGTCAATGTGACATATGAGTTTGCTCACTCAGAACAGTTTCTGTTTCTAAGCAACAAACATCATAGTGCTACAGCCTACAAGAGGGTGAAATTTTGTTTTTGGATTATTTTTCCTACTCAGTGTGATCGAACACTGAAAAAAATCGTGAGATGAGAGCTAAACATTTTGATATGTTCAAAATTCTTAAACAATTGATTATTTAAGCACAACATGAAGATTCTTTCAAAAGTTTCTTTTTTTTAACAATTAAAATCACACGGAGAAAAAAAATTACGAATTGCTTGGCATACCTATTCATAATTAAAAATAACTACAATTATAGGTACATCTACTAATTGTTGTTTGCGTTTTAAGCATAATTTATGGTTAAAATTGCGAAACACTAATTGTGTTTGGCGCGTATTTAAACATATGGTTGTGTTTAAAAGAACCACAATTTGTTGTAATTTCGACCAACTAATTTTTTTGAGTGAATAGATCACCGTCTTAGAACAGATATGTTCTATGCGGTGAACATCAAAGCTATTTATTACAGTTATTTATTACAGTTATTCATTACAGTTATTTATTACAGTTATTTGTAACATATGTTTAGAACAGATATGTTCTAAGCAGCAAACATCATAGTGCTACATGTGTGAAATTTTGTTTTGGATTATTTTTCCTACTCAGTGTGATCGATTAGATCACCGTCTTAGAACAGATATGTTCTATGAGATGAACATCAAAGCTACTTACTACAGGTATTTATTACAGTTATTTGTAACAGATGTTCTATGCGGTAAACATCAAAGCTATTTATTACAGGTTAAGTGCGATCGATGATATCACTATCCTAGAACGGATACTTTGCAAGCCATGAACATCAAAGCTACTACAAGCCGTAATTCTTTTTACGATGTACTTATACCATTTTCTAAATGTGTACTTTTAACATTTATCAAATGATCTCAATAGTTCGTTTGATTTCACCTTATCTAATTCTATCGTTTTAATAAAGTAAGATTCGGTATGAGTTGAAGTTCACAGACCAATTTCCTTAAAGTGTTTATCTAACTTTTTCTTGAATAAATCGATGTTGCCGCTGTTCACTATTTCATAAGAGAGACTATTCCACTTCTCAATTACATCGTAAGTGAAGAAATTCTTTGCTATATTGGTTTGAAATCGTTTATGACAAAGTTTATGCCCATTACTTCGTGTTACATCATTAAAATCATATCTAAAGAATTGCCTGTAATCGATATTGTCAAATTTATTTAGTATTTTGAAAACTTCTATTAATTTTCCTCTCAATCTTCTTGTTTCTAAAGAATGTATATCTAATTCGCGTAGTCGTTGGTCGTATGACTTACCTCTCAATTCTGGTATTAATTTGGTTGCCCTTCTTTGAATTCTTTCAATTTTTTCTATGTCCTTTTTGAGGTATGGACTCCAAAACTGCACTGCGTATTCCAGATGAGGTCTAACTAATGTTTTATAGAGAGGAAGTATTATATTTTTAGATTTATATTCGAAGTTTCTGGCAATAAATCCTAGAGCTTTATTTGCTTTCTTAACAGCTTCAGCACATTGTTTCGCAAACTTTAAATCCTTATTAATTAATACTCCTAGATCCTTTTCCTCACTGACAACTTTGATAACTGAGTCATCTATTTTGTAATCATATTCATTGTTCCTACTCCCAAAATGTATAACCTTACATTTATCGGTATTAAATTTCATTTGCCATGTTTTTGACCAATTTACAATCTTGTTCAAGTCGCTTTGGAGTAATTGATAATCTTTCTCACATATTATGCGATTTCCAAGTTTCGTATCATCTGCAAATTTCGAAATATTGCCTAAAATATTATCATCTATGTCATTTACATATATAATGAACAGTATTGGACCCAGGACAGATCCTTGGGGTACACCACTAGTAACATTCGTCCAATCTGAGCATTCACCATTGATAACGACTCGTTGTTGTCGATCCGAAAGCCAATTTTTAATCCAATTTAAAAG
>JABUQX010061547.1:50000-52500 GCA_015478945.1 Trachelipus rathkii
TATATATATATAAATATATATTTATATATGTATATATATATATATATATATATATATATATATATATATATATATATATATATATATATATATAGGAGAACGTAGTACATCTAAAAGAAGAGATGACCCCCATTGGGCATATATGCAGTGTTAGGTACTTCCTCTTGCACTCCAGAGTCCAACAGTAAGCCCCCTTTCAGGCTCAACTGCACATTCTTCTTACACCGAAGTAGGCTCTCTTTTATAAATACACCTTAAACAATTTTAGATATAACACTTTCCATTTAGAATTAAAAAATAAGCATCATGACACAAGTAGCCTTAGAAAAGCCAAGAGGTGTAACTTCAAATAAGCTTCAGGTTTCTTGTAGTTTTTTTCGATATACTTATTTCGTAGTATTTGAAATCTTTCAATTGATTTTTTTTTACAAAACTGACGACAAAACCGTCAAATTTAATTTGGAATTCTTTGGAAAAATATTTTACGTAGTATTTGAAATCTTTCCTTTCCAACAAATTATTTAACTAAAAATGACGACAAACATTTAGTTAGCGTTAGAAATAATGGGACTTTATAAGATATTCATAGTTGATTATTTTGGTGAATACTAAAAATATGGCAAATAAGTTGGATATCAAATGAAAGATTTTTTATGATTCTGTTAATTCTCGCTGAGTGGACTTAAAATTATATTTTATAGATCTGTTGAGATGACATTATTAGATTATTAGCCAGTTATGATGCTGTTAAGCAATTTATATATATATATATATATATATATATATATATATATATATATATATATATATATATATATATATATATATATATAGTTATATAGATACTATATAAAAATATATATATATATATATATATATATATATATATATATATATATATATATATATATATATATATATATATATATATATATATATATATATATATATATATATATATATATATATATATATATATATATATATATATATATATATATATATATATATATATATATATATATATATATATATATATATATATATATACATATATATATATATATATATATATATATATATATATATATATATATATATATATATATGTATAATATATATATATATATATATATATATATGTCAATAGTAGTCGGAACCTTGATTTCCAGGGTGAGAAGATTTGTAGCAAAATTTCATTATCCTCATTCTTTGTTTATTCAAATTTTCATTTCTGCACATATGTTCATCACATTCTAAATAAATCTTGAAACGTTTGGAAAGGCAACTGTATCACTTCAAATAGCCTCATTTTAATAGCAATGGAAGATACTTTAGATCACATTTTCTTTGTCTTATAGTACATCCTTAAAATTGTTTTATATATATATATATATATATATATATATATATATATATATATATATATATATACTCTTATCCTAACTATATATGTATATATATATATATATATATATATATATATTTATATATATATATATATATATATATATATATATATATATATATATATATATATATATATATATATATATATATATATATATATATATATATATATATATATATATATATATATATTTATATATATATTTATATATATATATATATATATATATATATATATTTATATAAATATATATACATCAATATATATATATATATATATATATATATATATATATATATATATATATATATATATATATATATATATTTAGATATATATATATATATATATATATATATATATATATATATATATATATATATATATATATATATATATATATATATATATATATATATATATATATATATATATATATATATATATATATATATATAGGACCTGTTATGTTTTAAGACTCCGTCAGTTTTGATTTTTTTTTTTATATATTTCTAGTATATGATCCTAACAGTCAATTTAAGGGGTGAAAAACATGATTCAAAAATATATAGGACCAGTTACGTTTTACGACTCCGTCAGTTTTAATTTTTTTTTTTTTTAACTAAAGGAATACCCAAGGGTAAACCGCAAAGATGGCAGGAGTCGGGGTCTCTCGGCCTTCCGGGGAACGACAGGGTAGGACTATTTCCCCCCCTCCGGGGAGGGTCTCCGGAACCCCCGCTCTTTGGTATTTGGGTGTCGCGGGGGTTCCTCCGCCCCTCCCCTACGGGGTATGGAAAACGTCCCCCCCTCTGTCCCCCGTCGGCTCGAGCCCCCTAATTTTTTTTTTTATTTTTATTTTTATTAATATTTTTTTTACTTTGTAATAAGCTTTACACGCTGATTCCAAATATGTAATTGGTTTTTCTGTAAGTGTCGTACTTTTCGAGATATTTCATTTATAAAAAAATATAGGGCCTATATTTTTTTTTTTTACATTTTATAATAAGCTTTATACGCTGATTTCAAATATGCAATTGGTTTTTCTGTAAGTGTCGTACTTTTCGAGATATTTCATTTTTTAAAATT
>JABUQX010061548.1:0-27500 GCA_015478945.1 Trachelipus rathkii
AAAAATTTTTTTTTTAAGTACGTTTAAAAGTTAAGATTGAGAAAGTGTCAAACAAGAAGAATTTTGAAAATAAAAAAGACGGGAAACAAGATTTGTAATTCTTCTCTGTCTAAACGTTTAATACTTAAACGGTTTGTTTTGGCAATTTTAATTTAGATTTGAATTTTTTCATAAAAAGCATCGCAAGGTCCTGAATAAGAAAAAAGCTAACGATATCTTGGAATATGGGCTGTTTTAATTTTATGTGACCCATAAATCTAGTGTGCGAAAATGTTTTAAAAAATAGAATGAGTTTTTTTTTTTTTGTTGAAGGAAATGTCACTTTTTCAAAAGCTTGTATTTTTTTTTTTTTTTTTATTAACAGCGTTATTTTTATTTAAAATTACCTTTGCATATACGGGGTTTGGGCATTTTTTTATATTTTGTTTTTTTATTAAAAGTAATGTCCAAAAGCAAGGAAGGTTTATACCTAATATCATATAGTAGCAATGTATTTAAAAAAACATTGACCAAAGCAAGTTTATATAACGTTTAAAAAGTTAAAAAAAATAAGCAATCTTATAATTCGAAAAAAATTTTAATTAAAAAGAGCAGTCTTGTAGGCTTATTCTTATTTATGGACCTACGTACGTGATTTGGGGAAATTTTAATTTTTACTTTTTGTTTGAATAAGCATCTCCCACTGTAAAGACGAGCCCAAAGCATATCTGAAAAATGGTAAGGCCGGCCTCATTTTTAAAAGAAGACTAATTAATTTAAGGCGTTTAAAAAAGTTAAGAATTGAGAAAAAAAAAAAATTCGGAAAATTTTGAATTAAAAGCGTAACATCTGAATTGTAAATTCTTGGGTAAAACATTGATACCGTACGGGATTTTGGGAATTTTATTAGAAACTTTTTTTAGGAAAAACCACAAAGTCCTGAATTAAAAGAGAGCACAACATAATCTTGATTTGTGGGCCGTTTTTATAATTTTTTTAATGAGACATAATAAATGTTGCCTAAAAAAAAAAATGTTTGTAAAAATAATGGAGATTTTTTTTTTTGTGAAAAAAATTAATTAAAAAGGAAGCTGTCAAAACACAGGAAAATCAAAATTAAACCTTTGCATCCAACGGGGGTTTAGGAATTTAAAAATATTTAAATATTTTGTTTTTTTCTAAAAGCATTTTCCTAAGCAAAGAGGAGAACAGCATATCTGGGATGTGGGCCGTTTTTAAAAAAAAAAAACAAAGACCAATATATTAAGTTATTTTTTTAAAATTTTAGATCCTTATCTCCTTCCGGGGGTTTTTTAAAAAGTTAAAAATAATGCCATTTCTTCTTTTTCGTTCGGAAAATTTTATAAAAGCAGAAAGATTGTAGCTCTTATAACTTGGTACGGAAGTACGTGGTTTGGGAATTTTAAATTTTACCTTTTGTTGTTTTTAAAAATAATAAAGGCCAAAATCTCCCATGTTAAGAGAGCCAACATTCTGAATGTAGGCACGGCTTCCATTTTAAAAAAGACACTTTAAGTCGTTTAAAAAAAAAGTTAAGAAGAAAATTTTGAGAAAAAAAAATTCGGAAAATTTTTGAATAAAAGGACACAAGATTTGTAAAATTCTTCTAACTTAAATACCCTAAACGGGGATTTGGGAATTTATTTCGATTTTTATTTTCATAAAAGCAGTCCACTGAAATAAAGAAAGCTAAACAGATATCTTTGATTTATGGGCTTGTTTTATTTTATGGACCATATTAGGTTATAAAGAATGGTTTTTAAAAAAAAAAAATGAAATGGAGTTTTTTTTTTTATAGACAAAAAATTTTGATTAAAGAAGCTTTAATTTTAACAGATCTTTTCAGGAAGATGGGCACCTACGGGGTTTGGGAAATTTATTTATATTTGTTTTTTTATATTAATAGTATGTCCAAAGCCAAGAAGAAGACAGCAATATTTGGATGTGGGCTTGTTTAAAACTATATTGACAGGCAATAATTAGATCGTTTAAAAAAAAAGTTAAAAAATAATGCAATTCTTTTTTTCGAAAAATTTTATTTGAAAAGCAAGCAGAAATGAACGATGTATCGAAAGAAAAACTTGGTTACGGGTACGTGATTTGGAATTTATTTTTAACTTTTATTGTTTTTGATAAAAAGCATCTCCCCATGTAAGAGGAAGCCAAACATAATTATCTGAAATGTAGGCTGCCGGCATCATTTTTAAAAACCACGAACATAATATTAAGGGCGTTATTTAAAAAAAAAAGCTTAAGAATTGGAAAAAAAAATTCGGATAAAATTTTGAATAAAGGAACGAGGGTTGTTAAAAATTTCTTTTAAACTTGAAATAAATAGGATTTGGGGAATTTTATTTAGAATTTTTTTCTGAAAACAAAAGTTCCGAAATAAGAGAGCCAACATATCTTGATGTGGGGCCGTTTTATTTTTTAAATGGACCGTAAAATTAGGTCGCTAAAAAAATGTTTTAATTAAAAAAATAAGATTGGAGGATTTTTTTTTTGAACAAATTTCAAATTAAAATAGAAGCTTTATTTTTAAAACCGTCTTTTTATACTTGTTACCTACGGGGTTTGGGAAATTTATTTATATTTGTTTTTTATAAAAAAGCATTTCCTAAAGCAAGAAGAACATTATTTTTTATTCGAAAAAGCAAAATAACAAAACAAGACAATATAAAAATAGTTAAAAGTTAAAAAAATAATAATGCATTTTGCTTTCGGAAAATTTTTATTTCTTAACCAAAAAGATTGTAGCTCTTATAAATTGGTACGTATACGTTGGTTTTGGGAATTTTAATTTCACTTTATTGGTTTTTAAAAAAAAGAAAAAGCGAATCTCCATGTAAGAGGAGAGCCAATATATCTAAATGTAGGCCGGCTCATTTTTAAAGACATAACCCTAAAAGTCGTTTAAAAAAAAAGAAAAAAAAGTTAAATGAATTAAGAAAAAATTTCGGAAAAATATATGAATAAAGGAAACAAGATTTGTAATTATCTTGTAAACATAGTACCGTACTGGTTTTGGGGAAATATTATTTAGTGTTTTATTTTCAATAAAAAATTCTATCGTTAGAAAATCAAGAAGAAAGCCCAACTTAGACCTGAAGATATCTAGTAATAGATCATTTTTATTCTGGACCTTAAGAAATGCTATGTTTAAAAAAATAAATGAGTTTTTTTTTTGGAAAAAATTTGATTAAAGAAGCTTTATTAACTCTTTTACCTTTGCATCTTTTACCTTTGCAATAACGGGGTTTGGGAATTTAATTTATAAGTTTTGGTTTTTTTAAAATATATTATACAAGTATTTCCTAAAGCAAGTTAGAGGACAGCACTATTTTCTGGACATGTGGTCCGTTTAAGAAAAAACAAAGACCAATTTTATATAAAAAGTTAAAAAAGAAGTTTAAAAAATCAAAAATGATTTTTCCTTCATCGGAAAAATTTTTAAATTAAAGAGCAGAAAGATTGTAGCTCTAATAACTTGGTACGTACGTGGTTTGGGAAATTTACATTTACTTTTGTTTTTAAAAAAAAGGCGATCTCCCATGTTTAAGAGAAGCAACATAATCTTAAAACAATCCTTATTACATTGAGGAATCATGAAAACATAAGTCGTTTAAAAAAAAATTTCAGAACTACCAAAAGTCAGTAGAATGGGCCATGTCATTAGAGCATGGAGGGTGGGGCAACTGAGACATGTTGTTTTTCGCCAAGAAAGTCTGAATTAGCTGCAACTTGTGGGCAGGTGCATTATCGTGATGGAGTTGCCAGGATTTTTCTACCCCACAATCATGACCTTTTACACTGTACTGCATTGGAGAGGCGACACATAACATTTATTTAGTATTCTTTGTTAATTGTTTGGCCTTCTGATGCATATTCAAGATGCACAATTCCACATAAGGTCGAAACAGAGTAAGCACGACTTTGATTTGGCTGCACACTTGTCTTGCTTTTTTCGGCGGCGAGAGTGACAAATATATCTATTGTGAAGATTGAACTTTGGTTTCTGGGTCATAGCCATAAACCCGCGTCTCATCGCTAGTAATAACAGCCTTCAAAAACTTAAAGGCAGTAATTACAGTCCAACATGTCCTCTGAAACATCAACACAGAGTTGCTTATGCTCCATCATTAACAGCTTTGGTACAAATTTTGCTGCCACTTTTCAGACCCAGATTGTCAGTCAAAATGGAATGTACAGAACTAGGGACCGACCGGGGTGGGAATTTTGCCGGGGCCGGGGCTGCTCTAATTTAGCCGGGGCTGGGGTTAGCTAAAATTAGAAATGTTAGTCAAAACACAAAATCTTAAAACTTAGGATGAAAATTAAATATAATTTCAATTAATTAATAATTTTAATTATAAAAAAGGAAGGAATACATTTAATTAATTCAATTAAATAAATATTTTTGAAAGAAAATTTTAGAAAATAATTGATTTTCTAGAAGAATAAGTTGTATTAAATATACTGTATATATATATATATATATATATATATATATATATATATATATATATATATATATATATATATATATATATATATATATATATATATATATATATATATATATATATATATATATATATATATATATATATATATATATATATATATATATATATATATATATATATATATATATATATATATATATATATATATTTAAAAAAAAAAAAAAATATAAAATATATATATATATATATATATATATATATATATATATATATATATATATATATATATATATATATATATATATATATATATATATATATATATATATATATATATATATATATATATATATATATATATATATATATATATATATATATATATATATATATATATATATATATATATATATATATATATATATATATATATATATATATATATATATATATATATATATATATATATATATATATATATATATATATATATATATATATATATATTCAATTAAATAAATAATTTGGAAAGAGATTTCGGAAAATATTTGATTTTCTTGAAGATATTTACATTAAATAAATAAATACATTAATATTTTAACAATTATATTTATTTCCTTTTCCAAATTCGTTTGATATATCAAATTTCGAATATTTTTATGTTAAAAACTCGGAAAAATTATAATTTGGCCTCAATTTTAATTTGAAATCATAGTAAATACAAAAAAAAATTGATTATATTTAGGTATGTTTATATATTTTGCATCAATTTATAACAAAGGAGTAATGGAATTAAAATATATTTTTTTTATTTTGTTTGATTTAAACCTCTATTATTTAGTATAAATTTACAGTTAACCCCGGTAGAAAACCCCGGTTTTTCCTGATTTTTGGCCGGGCCGGGGCCCTGGTCAGTTCCTATACAGAACCAATACTTATTCCAACCTCTGTTGTAACCACCTGAATGGTTGTCCTACGATCCTCCATGACGGATGTTTCCACTTGGTAAACATTTCATCATTAAGGCTTGTTGAGGGCCTACCAGAATGCTTCTTACTTTCCACTGACTGGCAGCCATGCTGGAAGCGATTGTATTATCCTTTAATGCGTGTGACACTCATTGCATTATCTCCAAATACTTACTGAATTTGATAAATTTTTCTGCTAAGGATTGTGTAAACTTACCGGGATTGAGTTTTGTCATTTGCTGAATAAGCATTAATTTTGTAACATGTTTTAAGGATCATTGAAATCAGTCAGAGGCTTGAATTCATGCAGAAGGGAGACAATTTGAGCTGTTTTATAATGTTTACATTAAATTTTAATAATTTATGATGTATTGGATTGCTTTTAGGTCATATTAGAGATCCCGTTGCAAAATTTCATAAAAGACATTTTGAACACATGTTGACCCAAACTATTTTTATCTTAATTTATGATTTTTTTCACTCCTCATTTCTGCTTCATCATTTTTCTTTTTCTCTTTTTAAAGAATTGCTTGAA
The DNA here is from genome assembly GCA_015478945.1 of Trachelipus rathkii. Classification (NCBI taxonomy): domain Eukaryota; kingdom Metazoa; phylum Arthropoda; class Malacostraca; order Isopoda; family Trachelipodidae; genus Trachelipus; species Trachelipus rathkii. Next base: position 5,970 of record JABUQX010061548.1, read on the forward strand.
ACCTGGGAAAGGGATATCAACATTGAAATATTTAGAAGATGAAGAGCTGGAAAAAAGATTTGGATCAGAAGAGATGATGTTCTTTAAGAAAATTTCTAAATCCGAGTACCCTAAGGTTGCTGTAAGGAAATTAAGTGAAAAGGAAATTAGGGTATGTTAATTTTGAATATAATATTCTTATTATAATGTTTATTTTTTTTTCTTTCTAATAATTAATAACCAAGTGCGTTAAATGAAAGAAAGCACATGGCTAATACATCTCATTAATAAATTTAATAGTAAATAAATGGTATGAAAACATTAGTAACAAACGTTTAATAGATGAATTAATTACATTGAAGTACAAGTATATATATATATATATATATATATATATATATATATATATATATATATATATATATATATATATATATATATATATATATATATATATATATATATATATATATATATATATATACTATATATATATATATATATATATATATATATATATATATATATAACATATATATATATATATATATATATATATATATATATATATATATATATATATATGGTGCAATTAAATCGTTGGTGAATGCAAAGGGACTAAGTCTTGAGTGTGCTAGGGTCTTACATGAGGGTATGTTGTTACCTGTGTTATTGTATGGTAGTGAGACTATGGTCTGGAATAAGAAGTATAGATCTAAAGTTCAATGTGTTCAGATGGACAATCTTAGGGGTGTGCTAGGTGTGAGAAGAATTGATAAAGAGAGGAATGAACGTATTAGAGAGTGGTGTGGTGTGAAGAAAGGGGTAAATGAGAGAATAAATGAAAGTATGTTGAGATGGTTTGGTCATGTGGAAAGGATGAGTGATAGTCGGTTGGTTAAGCGGATGTATAGTGGTGAGTGTGTTGGGAACCGACCGGCTGGGAGACCGAAGAGAAAGTGGATTGAGTCGGTGAACGAATGTCTGAAGGAGAGAAATGTGAGTTTGGCAGAGGCGAGAATAAAGGTGCATGATAGGAGAGAATGGCGGGGTTTTGTATGGGGGCATGGTTGTGGCCCACCTGGGCCAGGGGATGAACCCTTACATTGACAATTTACCATAGTGAGGGGTCCGTCGCGGTCATGATGCTCTAGGGTGGATTTTCTGTCTGTGACGAGCTCTCGCTAATTAATGGTACAGAGGGGGCGGTAAGGCTGGGCTTTCTTTTCGACGTTTGTCATGTTCTCCTACTGCTTTTCTTTTCCGATGCTTGTACAGCACCTTACCCCCAATCTTGGGGCAAAGAGGAAGAAAGATAAAAAAAAAAAAAAAAAATATATATATATATATATATATATATATATATATATATATATATATATATATATATATATATATATATATATATATATATATATATATATATATATATATATATATATATATATATATATATATATATATATATATATATATATATGTATATTAAAAAACCATACTGGCACTATATATATATATATATATATGTAATATATATAAATATATAAATAAACACAGATATTAATATATATATATATATATATATATATATATATATATATATATATATATATATATATATATATATATATATATATATATATATATATATATAAATATATATATATATATATATATATATATATATATATATATATATATATATATATATATATATATATATATATATATATATATATATATATATATATATATATATATATATATATATATATATATATATATATATATATATATATATATATATATATATATATATATATATATATATATATATATATATATATATATATATATATATATATATATATATATATATATATATATATATATATATATATATATATATATATATATATATATATATATATATATATATATATATATATATATATATATATATATATATATATATATATATATATATTCTCTTATTCAGAATTTTCTTGGTGGTTCAGTCTTTGAAGACAAAGGAGCCAGATCAAAAATTGAAAATACTAAAAGAAAAGGAGAAAAAGATTCAAGAAGTGAGAATAAAAAGAATAAAAAAATGGAATGGAAAAAACAAAGCTGTTCATATTGTAACATTGGTTTTAAAAACAAAGATGAATTGAAAAGTCATTTGAAGTCACAGTGTAAAAGAAAGTTTAAATGTATCCATTGCAACTATGAATGTGAGCTTAAAGGAACTTTTAAAAGTCATATTCTAGTACACTCTAATACAAAACTATTCAAATGTTATGCTTGTAGCTATGAATCTAATTATAAATCAGGATTAAGGGTTCACTTGTTAAATCACAGCAACACAATGCTTTTCAAATGTTCTGACTGCAACTATGAGTGTAATATTAAACCCAACATGAAGAGACACTTGTTAACGCATAGAGATAAAAAATTATTTAAGTGTTCCGAGTGCAAATATGAATGCAATCAAAAAAGCGGCATGAAAGTGCACATGTTAATGCATGCAAATATTAAGTTATTTAAATGTCCTGAATGTAACTATGAATTTAATAGAAAAAGTATAATGAAGAGACACATGTTAACACATGCAAATATTAAATTACTTAAATGTTCTGAGTGCTACTATGAATGTAATAGAACGGATAGACTTAAGAAACACATGTTAACACATGCAAATATAAAATTATTTAAGTGTTCTGAGTGCAACTATGAATGTAATCAGAAAAATAGCTTAAAAATTCACTTGCTTGATCATGAAAATATAAAATTATTTAAATGTTGTGAGTGCAAGTATGAAAGCAATCACAAAGGACACTTGAATGCGCACATGTTAACTCATAGCAATAGTAAATTGTTTAAATGTGCTGAGTGTAACTTTAAATGTAAATTTAAAGAAATCTTAAGTAAGCATATGTTAACACATCTAAAAACTAAATTGTTTAAATGTTCGAAGTGTGTCTTTGAAAGTAACCATAAAGGATACTTAAAAGTTCACATTAAAAGAAAACATGCAAACACATCATCTCAAAAAAGGTAACATCTATACATATTTAGGTGTAAAAGAATAAGATTAGAGAGCTTAACATTATATCAGAAAACTTATACCAACTAATATATCGGAGAACTTAATACCAACAAAAACAATAAGAATGAATAGAAAAAAAGAAAAGAGTTCAATGCAAATGATTTTATGGAGTATAGATTTTGAGGAAAATTTAAAAATGTGGATAGGAAAGCTATGATAAAGCAAAAACAGTGTATTCTTAATTTTGTTAAAGAACGAAAAGAAATATGAAATATACATTACCAACTAAGGAAAAAATCTTGGAGAAATAAAAATGAAAGCACAAAACATAGTTGAAAATAAAATGGAAATGACATTAGAATTAGTAGAAAATGTAAAGGAAAAAAGAACCAAAGAGTGCGCAGTGGTAAAAGAAAACAAAACAAAGAACAAAAACAAAGAATCAGGAGAGAACAAGCAAGAGACTATAACACAAGTGAGTAAAGTGATAGAAATTAAAATATTGAATGGTATAAATAAAGGACCCGAATCAAAAAAGAAAATCTAGAAAAGAACCAAACAATAATAACAGAAGTAGTAGTTGGTAGTGCCATCTTTTAGAGGTAAAGGATGGAGATGAGAATGAAATAAATACAGAGAATTCGGATGTAGAAGAGATGGAAAATATAACAGATAATACAATAAAAGAATCGGAATCAGACAGAGAGAGAGAGAGAGGGAACTGATGAATGAAATAAGGAATGTCCAAACAGGAAATGAAGAATGTTGCTCAGAGGAGGAAATGTTTTACCTTCGCGCGTACTCGTGGTCAAGTATTACGTCCATACTCGTGGGTCATATTTTTCCCACGCCCTTTTGTTACCTTTTTTTTTTTTTTTTTTTAATTTTCGCCATTTTTTAAATATGGATTATGTAATTCAGTCCTTTTAGAGTTGTTCTATATAATTTTTAAAAAAAATATAATTTATTTTTATTTTTAAATATTATTTGAAAATTGAGTTTTTTTTTTTACCAGTACTCGTGATGCATATTTTTCCCACGCCCTTTTTTTTACCATTTCTTTTTAATTTTTGCAACTTTTTAGATACGGATTATGTAATTCAGTCCTTTTAGAATTGTTCTATATAAAAATTAAAAAAATATTTATTTTTTTAATTTTTAAAATAAATAGCAAAATACAGAGATGAAGACCTCATAAAGAGAATACAGAGCAGATGCAAAATAAAAAAAAAACGGAAATTGGTTCCAAATGGAGAAATATACTAGGATAGCAGATAATTATCCCAACCAATTGTAGTTTGACAGAGATTAATAGACCATATTATGCAGCTGCCAGGGCAGTTGCGGACTGTATGAAAGCTAAAATCTTCAAAATCAAGAAAGCAGGAGAATAAAGGAAGAGCAAAGAAAAGATACCACTGTGAAAATATAGATTACAACAGGAAGTAAACAAACTAAGACAAGAGGTATCAATAATAGATGCGTACCGATGTGGTGTGATAATTTCAGAAAAACTATAAGAAGAGTAAAAAATATATTAAGGAGAGAAAACACAGTGCAAAATAACCAAATAACTCAGGCCATTGCAAGTAGAAAGTTGTTAATAATAGCAAAGGCTAATAAGATTAAAAGATATGAGAAGAGAGAAAAAGAAAAAAAACAAAATCAAATGTTTAAAGAGGATCAGGGAATGTTTTATAGAGAACTACGAAATGATTCCATCAAAGTGTTAAACCCTCCTCCCAAAGAAGAAATGGAAAGATTCTGGAAAGGAATTTGTGAAGATGAAAGAATGTTTAACAACCAAGCAGAATGGCTAGAGCAAATAAAGAGTAGCCAAGAAACAATTAATATTGAACAAATGGAACATGTAACAATTGCAAAAAAAAAAAAAAAGAAAGATTAAAGATGTAATTAAAAGGAGTAGCAATTGGAAAGCGCCTGGACCAGATAGAGTTCAAAATGTATGGCTGAAGAAAATAAGAACACTATTGGAACCGCTTACCGCATGTTATAACAGAATTATAAATGGAAGAGAAGAAATTCCTCAGTGGTTAACAGCTGGAGAAACTGTGCTGATCCCAAAAAGCGAAGAAACTCAGAGACCTGAAAAGTATAGACCCATCACGTGTCTGCCAACCTTATATAAGGTGTTTAGGGAGTGCTGGCAAAAAAAGGATCCAAGAACATTTGGATAACAATAACATCATAAGCGAAGAACAAAAAGGATGTTGTAAAAATAGTTATGGAACCAAGAACCAATTACTCTTCAACAAAATGGTTACAGAAAATTCGAGGAGGGCACAGAAAAACCTAAGTATGGCATGGATAGACTATAAAAAAGCCTACGATAGTGTCCCTCACAATTGGATTAGAACAGTCTTAAAAATATATAAGAATAGCCCTGAAATTATAAGGTTCATAGAAAATGCAATGAAGACATGGAACGTTAATCTATATTTTCAACGTTCATTATGAAGAAGGAAATTTAATAATAGAAGAGGTAAAGATTAAGCGAGGAATATTCCAAGGAGGCTCCATCTCTCCCTTAATATTTGTGCTTGCCATAAATCCTCTGAGCACTTTAATTAATGGTTTAGGGAATGAATATCGCACAAATTCGAGAAATGAGAAGAAACCCAAGATAATTTCCTACCTATTTTGTATGGACGACTTGAAACTCCGCGTCAACTAGAGAAGAAACCATTAAACAAATAGAAATAGTAAAAAAGTTTTCCAATGACATATACATTGAATTTGGGCTGGATAAATGTGCGTTTTTGCTACTTAAGAAGGGCAGAAGAACAGAAAGTGAGAATATAAAAATTGAAGGACGATATAATTAAGGAGTTAGAACAAGAACACACGTATAAGTATCTCGGAATAGAAGTCAGAAAAAATAGAAAACAACATAATGAAGGGAAAAATAAAAAAAAGAATATAGAAGATTAAAATTAATCTTAAAATCTGAATTAAACTCTAGAAACAAAATGCAATCCATTAACACCTTGGTGATCCCAGTACACTCGTATGGATTTGGAATTATCTACCGGATGCAGGAAGACTTAAACAATCTGGATGTTATGACCAGAAAAATGCTGCACCCATACAAGATTACATACAAAAATCAATATGTACCACGGATACATGTATCCAGAAAAAAAGGAGGAATGCGAGTACCCATAATAGATATAATATATGTCTGAAATAATAGGAGTTGGGAAATATTTGAAAGGGAATGAGGGAAGATTTATTAGATGGGTATATGAAGATGAAAGTTTGAAACCTTCATCAACATCAATTTTATTAAAAAAATGAATGACTACCTAAGAGATATGAGCATTGATGAAGAAGTTAGAAACAATGAAACTCTGCAGAAAGAAATAAAGAATATCAAGATACTCTACAAAGAAAAAAGAGAAGAAGCAAACCTGGAACAATGGAAGAAGCATACATTTGCAAAACACCATAAAAATATACTAGATGAAGCACTCATTGATACTTATAAGTCAAACGAAGTGATGATCAAAGGATGGCTAAGAGCTGAAGATGAAAGAACCATCCTAGCAGCCCAAGATCAAACCCTCAGGACCAACTGGTTCAAAAAACACATAGAAGGGCAAAGAATAATAGATAAATGCAGAATGTGCAATGAATGGTCGGAATCTGTATGTCACATATTATCTGGATGTGAGGTTTTGCTGCCAAGGGGCTCATAAACTGAAAGACACAACAGCATATATGTAGATTAATCCATTTTAAAATATGCAAAAAATTTGACATAAAAATAAGCACAGTTAACCACTGGGATCATCATCTAAATAATATAGAAGAAAATAACAGTTTATCCACTCATCAAACATATAGATATTTTAGCAATTCAAATTTAAAGAAAATTAAAAAACAATTTGAAAAAATAAAAATTAATAACTTTGAAGACAATCGGACAGAACGAACGAGGTTGTCCGAGCTTAGATGGATGATTGAAGAGAACAGAAGTTAATGTGCACTCTCGTCAACTGATAGTGTTGTTGTGATAGGATCGAAAAAAAAAAAAAACAACACAGCACCAGACAAGGGCCTGAGGGTTAATGCACGTAGCTTATTAGTGCGCGTAAATAGATAAGTGCTCTTAAAATATAAACAGGGCAAAGAGAAGTAATGGTGGAGAGAAGAGGGAGCAGAGAAAAAAAGAGAAACATTTGTTTAAAGTAAGGGGGCCCTGTCAAAGGCAATAATCCGGATGAATGCATAAAAAAATTCATAATTAATTACCAAAAATGAACAATTAACATGATGCGTTTCAGAATTAATGAATGGTAAATGGATAATTTGGTGGTTTGTGGTTTGTGTTTCAAAATACAACCATTAAATCCGAGGCATTTATTCTCTAATAGGGATAACTTTTCCGCTCGAAGGATTTCGAACGTCAAATCTCGACCAGCAAGGTCTCGTCTTTTTAAGGGATCAGCTCTCCTTTAGTAATAAGCTTTTCAAACTGTAATTTTCGAACAATTATCTTGTTATCTATGAAATGGACTATGTTAATGGACTCTTTATAATAACGTAGCATACTATCGCGAACATACATCATATAATTACAACATACATAACATACAAAGTCATACATTACATAACATACATATAAATAATTACATACATTATGAAGTTAAAGAAAAAATAACTACATACCAGCACACACCACACATATATATATAAATATATATATTTATACTATAATAGTTGTAATAGTTGTAGTATATTATATAATATATAATAGTATAATATGAAAACGTATATATATAGTATATATATAAGTACTATATATATAATATTAATATATATACTACAGAACCGTATATACATAAGTATATATTATATATATATATATATATATATATATATATATATATATATAATAATATATAATATATATATATTATATATATATATAGTACATATTATATATATATATAATATTCTTTCTTTTCTTTCTTCATCTACTTTATTTTCCCAAGATTGGAGTAAGGTGTGCGTAGCAAGCATCGGAAAAGAAAAGCAGTAGGAGAGTAGATGTAAAATGTCGAAAGAAAGCCGCAGGCCTTACCGCCTCTGTAAGCATTATTCGTCGAGAGCTCGTCAGCAGCGACAGAAATCCACCTAAAGCTTTTCATGGGCGCGACGGACGCTCAGTAATGGTAATGTCAAATGTAAGGGTTGCATCTTGGCCAGGTGGGCAGCAACCATGCCATCATACAAAACCCCGCCATTCTCTTATCATACGCCACCTTTATTCTCGCTCTGCCAAACTCTACATTTTTCTCCTTCAGACATTCATTTCACCGACCTAATCAACTTTCTCTCGTCTCGTTCCAGCCGTCGGTTCCCAACACACTCTCCACTATACATCCGCTTAACCAACCGACTCTAAATTCATCTTTTTCCAGGTGACCAAACATTTCACATACCTTTCATTTTATTCCTCTCATTTACGCCTTTCTCACACCACACAACTCTTGTGTTATTCTATTTTATTAATTTCACACATAGCATGACTAAGATTGTCTATCTGACAATTAAATTTAGATATATTTCTTATTCCAGACCATAGTCTGCCTACCAGACTAACAGCAGGTAACAAATACCCTCAGTAAGATTCTAGGCGGCAACTCCCAAAGAGCTTAGTCCTTTACATTCACCATCAGATTTAATTGGCACAGGCAACCTTCCTGCATTCAGAAACTTTCTACTTACACTCTGCATAATCCGTTCCTTTTCATCCAACACCTACCCTAAATGATTTAAACTCAGACCTTGCTCCAGCTGCTCACCATTAACATAACTTCACACTGAGGAATGTCCTCACTCAACCATAACCTTACTATTATCTACGTTTATTTCAAAAAACCCTCCTTTTACATACCTGCCAATCTCTCTACCAATCTTCTACATACTCTTTCAGATTCGCCACACGAAACAATCATCCGCTATAATAGGTAGGGCACGCTCAACTCCCTTCTATTCTCCATCATTTACATTTCCTGCCATCTCACCTCGATTCTTTCATAACGCATCCATATACAATTGAAATAACCAAGGAGATAAACACATCCCAGCTTCATTTTAAACCAATCACTTTTGACTCATTTATTCTTACACATGCTTCACTAGCGTCATAACACTACGTTTTGATTCATTCAGAGCTAACAAACCGGATAATATCAGTAATACCTGCATAAAAGTTCCCTATTAACTCTATCCATACATAACGCTGTGTAATCCATAAAACTAAATATAATTTATTCATTCTTCTCCTCATTTTCTCAATCATTTGTTTTCAATGTAAGATTTGATCACAAATCCTCAACAATCCTAAACGCACCTTGTTCTTCACCATAGAGCATCAAGGTCACTCGACGCACTCTTCGACCAAAATACCCAGCATATGTTCCTACAACACTCAATAACTTATTCCTATAATTTCTACGTTCCCTTTTCTTTACCTTATATAGTGGTTCTTTACCGTCTCGCTCCATTCCTTGGAAACTATACCTACCATATATTATATTATACTATAATATATATATATATATATATATATATATATATTATATATATATATATATATATATTATATTATATATATATTTATATATATATAGGTATTATTATAATTTATATATATATATATATATATATATATAGTGTAAATATTTTATTTATAATATATATATAATTATTATACATAGATTATTATATATATATCTTTATAATATATAGTTATATATGTATTATATATATATTATATATATATATATATATATATAATTATATATATATAGTAGTAATTTATATATATATATTATATATATATATTATATATATATATAGGTATAGTTCGGTAATATATATATATACTATTTATATATATATATATTATAATATATATATATCAAAACCGTAATTAATTATATATTAATATATATAATATAATATATTTAATATAATATATATATTACTATATATATATATATATATTATATATATTATATTATATATATAAATATAATCAAAATGTATAAGAGTAAATAGTTGATGAAGTGATAAAAGAGTGATTAATGAAAAGTAGAAATGAAGACAGTTTCTTGACCGAGATCTTCCTATGAATATCAGCGCTATTTTTGTCAAAGAAGAATGATGGCCATTTGCCACAGTTGCTATAAGGAGAAAAGACCGGAAGGAAATCAGAGATAGAAAGGTGGATAGAAATCAAAAAAGAGATGTTTTGAAATCAAGATTTTAGGGAAAAGTTTCTATCCAACGCTTTTGAAATGTTCATTGCAATCGCAAAGATTCTACCCTTACGGACGGACGACAAGGAGTCTATTATTATACATACAAAAAGAAGTTTGAGGGTTAAGAGGAGAGGTCCCAATTTTCAACAGAGGGTTAATGAACACACACTTCCAGCATGAGGAAATGATACAATCTGATAGACGGACGAAATTGTTACCAAGGCAAGTTGCAAGCTAAGAAGTAACAAATTTTGAGAACCGACCGACGAATTACATAACTACCGCACGATTTCTTTTATTATCAAGGTCAGTAGGAATCGAAATGACATCTAGAAAGAAAATACATACAGCATAAATAAAATACAGATGGTTCCTGTAGAAAGATCGAAGGAATATCGGATATAGATACAAAAGCTTCAAGAATAACACGTATGTACTCCAAAAAAGTCACGTGTTACGATTGCGACTAAAAAAGGAATTCAAAGAAATGTTAAAAATGCGGTCAGGTCACTACACTTTTCGTGCAAGAATAAAGTATAAACAAATGCATGGAAAGGTTCTTAAACTGGCATAAATTTGGCGTGACTTATAACTGGATTTTTTTTTTTTTTAAACTATTTATAATAATGGAACATAAGTAAAAAAACTGAACTACTACTACTACTACTGATATAATATATATATATATTCAATATATATATAATAATATATACTCTACATTCCTTATATATATATTATATATAATATTATATATATATACCTATCATATATACTATAATTAATATATTATATATTATATATAGATATAAAATTAATATATATAAAATGTCTCTCCATTACATATATATAATATATATATCAGGTAAAGTATTTTATAGTATATGATTATATTATATATCTATATATATATATATATATACTATATAGATACGTATATATATATTTCATTATATATTATATATATATATATATATATATATATATATATATAGGCCTATATATATATTATATATATATGTATATAATATATATATATTATATATAATATATATATATATTAATATAATATATATATATATATATATTATACTATATATATTATAATATATATATTATATATATATATATATATATATATATATATATATATTTATATAAATATATTGACAGCTAATATGTTTACAATATATATACTATAATATATAATATATATATACTATAATTATAAATAATATAATATAAAACATTATATATATAATATAATATATATATATAATATGATATATAATAATATATAATAATATAATAATTTAATGATATAATATATATAATATAAATAATTATAATAATAATAATAATAATAATAATAATAATAATAATGATAATGATAATGATAATGATAATGATATGATAATGATAATGATAATATAATCTAACTTCTGTAAAGGATAATAATAATAATAATGATAATGATAATGATAATGATAATGATAATGATAATGATGAATAATAATAATAATAATAATAATAATAATAATAATAATAATAATAATAATAATAATAATAATAATAATAATAATAATAATAATAATAATAGTAACATGGAGGTGATTTGAGAATTTTTATTGAAATAAGAAAATTTTTAAATGGTTTGTCAAAAGGTTTTTCTGAGAAAATGTGTCAACAACAGCAGTCTGAGCTGACCTACTTTCGCTCATATTAATTAAGAAATTTTTTTTTCCAGTTTGTGTGTTTACATGGTATTAAGTTTCCTTTTTGTTAATTTTTACTAACAGTGAAAATACATATTTGCTCTTACATTAAAACAACCAATGTTTATTTTTAATCCTATTCATTACCAACATACACTTTCATCTTTTTTCCTTCTGTACAGATACGATTTAGAAAATTTTTAAAATGACCATTAGAAAATAAAATCTTACCAAAATACATTCGGCAAGAAAAAAATAGTCCAAGGAAATATCAATAGAACAAAACCTAACATTTTACAGTTTTTGTAGCGGCGATTCAATTAGACAAATATTCAAGACATATTATACAAGAAAATTCCCATACAAACGAGTAATGGCTGTTTGGACTCATTTTAAGTTTTGTCAGAGATCGCCTGTAATGCGGGTCATTGCACTCACTCAGACACACAATTGCAGTTATTGAGAGCCACAAAAACTTGCGAGCAATCACATATATTTTACTCTACTAGAATATAAGAAATGTCACAAACTATATAAATAATTTAAAAAAAATTATATGCTTGATATATATATATATAAATATATATATATATAATATATTATATATATATAATATATATATATATAGATAATATATATATATATATATATATATATTATATATATATATCATAATGATAATATAAATAACTTTAAAAATAATTATTGTTTAAAATTTAATGTTAATCACCTTAACTTAATTAAAACCCCCCATAGAATATGATATATATAATATGAGAGAGTATGGGAGAGAGAGAGAGAGGAGAGGAAGAGAGAGAGCGAACGAGAGTAGCGTAATGGGTCCTATGCTGAAAACTATTTTTAATATTAAGGACATAAAAAGGAAAGGAAAGTGTATTTTCAAAGATGTTGTAGTTGTATCAAACGTGGCGTATTGAGTAGGTAGATGAAGTATTTGAGTTTTTAGATAGTGATGTAGAGGTTTGGACTTAACCTTGAGGATTACCACAACTGCAAAATATAAAGGGTGGAAATGGGAGTCTAAAACAGCTGCTATAGAGGGCCGGAAAGTAAATTTTAGGAAAGATTACAGGGATTGATGTAGAAGAAAGTATGAAATCTGATCGTTCTTCCTAATTTTACCTTAAACATTTAATATGTCCAACGCCACGGCAAAGGAGTTATAGAAATGCAGAAGCAACAAAGTATCAAAATTTAGAAAGAAAGGAAAAAAGATTATACATTTTTTAATTCGACCATCCTATTAAATTCATCGTTAATTAAGTTCAAAAAGAAATGATGATATGGAAAACCATAAACGTTTTAATTAAATATATATTTTCGCAATATAATATCAAACATCGTTTCAAACTACATAAACGTAATTATAAATTTTCACAACTGATAAGCTCATGAAAAACTTTTAGGCTACTTCTAAGTTCTAACCAGGACTGCGGAATCGGAATCAGAATCGGAAACCGGAAGCCGAAATCACGGAATCGGTAAATTTTGAGGGATTGGAATGGGACTCGGAATAGGAGTTGCGTGATTCAAAAAGCAGTCCGAAATTGGAATCTAAAAAACCGAAGTGTTGAATTATCTTTCTTTGCTGATTACGCAGCATTTGCTTTTTAAGTTTTGTATCATGAATAGGTCATTTGGAGGAAAAAATAAAAAAAGAATTCTGATAAGCAAAAAAGGATAAAAGTCCATGCATAGGCATACGCATACACATACACCACACACCTACACGCACACGACATACAAACATGAAATCTCTCATTCATCCCACTACACACAAAAGAAAAGCACACAAGATTATCTATACCAGTAATAGTATTTAGAATATTAACAATATAACTAGATAATATAGTAATAAATCTATTTGTTAAGGATATATCTATATAATATATATATATATATATATATATATATAAAAGTTGAACATGTGATATAAAAAGAAAAGCTTAATATGGTGTAAATATTGTAAAGGGCAGGAGACAATCTTGGAGCCAGAAGCACCCCAATTTAGTCGACCCGCCGAAAAATGGAGATCATACCTAAATTTTGAGACATTTTTGATGGAAAAAAAACAAACTGTATCTTTTTCTGACCTCTAAAACGTCGTTTTCTGGGTGTTTTTCTGTGTCTGTAGTCATTTTACCAATATTTTAATCTTTCCAAAAACCCGACGCAATCAAGATTTTTTTCTCCAAATTTTACAATTAGTTACCTACATTCTTTTTAGTCTTGTAAATATTTCATATAAGGGCATCATTAACCTAAAGAAGTCACGAAAATAGTTGTATTTGAATTTTTTAACGATTTTGCACAATTTTATGTCGAAATTCGATAACGTCATTCTTAGCAGTTCTTCTTTAAAGATGAAATAATTGCAATAATTTTTTATTTACATGCTCAATGTCAGTCTGATGAAAATTTTTTAGTAGCATATGTAGGAGAAGGAGATAAACATTTTTTTTGACATGGTTTCTTTGTTATGCAGTAGTTTTGGATTTGTCTTGGAAACAGCAATTGTCAAAAAAAGTTAAATAGTATGAATGTTATTTTCTAAAAGTATAGAAACTGAATTATCAAAAAACAATCAGGCGTTTAACCCAGACTCTACAAGCCCTGAAAATTTGATGATGATCGGAAGAGTAGAAAAAATTATATCAATATTTAACTTTTTCAAAAAAAAAAAATCTTTTTAAAAAAGTGAAATATTGATATATATTTTTCTACTTATCCGATCGACATCAAATTTTGAGGGCTTATATAGTCGGACGAGATACATCTTTTATACTTAGGTAACTGTTTTGTATACTCACAAAAAAAAATTTAAATTTCCAAAAATATTTTTTTTTAAAATTTGTTCCAAGGACAAATTCAAAACTACTGCATTTACAAAGAAATTATCTAAATACAAGATATGCATATCCTCCGACTGACTACATATGCTCTGAAAATTTTAGCCTGATCGCATGAACAGAAAAAAAAATTATCGCAATATTTCATTTTAAAAACTACAAAAAGGAAGTTTTGAATTTAGACATTAATGAACTAAAATTTAAAAAAATCAAAAAACTATTTCGGGACTTCTCTAGGTAATAGACCCATCAACGTATATTTCAAGTTTGAAGTCAGTTCGAAAAATAATTGTAGAAGTTGAAGCGAAATATGCCAAAAACATAGATTTTGAAAAAATGAAAATTGCAAAAAAAAAATAAAAAAAACACCCGAATTTGACGTTTTAGAGTACAGGAAAGCTACAGATTACTTTTTCCCCATCAAAGTGGTCTGAAATTTAAGAATTTTATGTTTATTTTTAGGTGGGGCTTAAACGGGGTGCAACTAGCTCTTTAAAAAGAAAAAAGCTAAACATGAAAAAAAAATTTTTTTTTTTAAAAAGTTCTAAAAGAAAATGAAGTGCTGGTATAACATTTATAGATTATAATATTTCTTTTTGCTTTAAATCATAAAAATACGTTTGTAATCTTTGTTATCTTTAATTCTCATTGTAATGTATTATTATATAATGTCTTTTATTATAATATAATGTTTTTTTTATTAAATTATTTATCAAATTATAAAAATATCTCTATTTTGCCTTCATTATAGAACTTGCAAAATTATTTCGCGACATTTAGCGCCAAAAAAGACAAGAATTTAATTGGTGGCTTCTCTACAGACTTGGTATGCGACACATTTTCTACATATATGTTCTTAACCTTAAAAGTTATTGAAACTACTATGCGTTTCAACAAGAGTTTTGTATATATTATAATGTACTTTTTTTAATAAATATTCTAAAATTTAATGAGTAAGTTGTCTATTTTAAACCCTTTTTATTACTGGAACAGTCTCGAATAACCTGAAGGCGCAAAATATACCTGAAAGGAGGTGTAAGAGGCGTCTTTCAACGTAAACGAAGTCATTACGAAAGACTTTCAAGAAAACGTGAACAACTACCTTTGTTGCGAGGAAGAAGAAGAAAGATAACTGAAACTACAAATTGCTCCACTATATATATATATATATATATATATATATATATATATATATATATATATATGTATATATATATATATGTATATATATATATATATATATATATATATATACCACATAATATATACTCTGCTATAATGTATATATATATATATATATATATATATATATATATATATATATATATATATATATATATATATATATATATATATATATATATATATATATATATATATATATATATATATATATATATAAATCTATATATATATATATATATATATATATATATATATATATTAGGGATGGGTGGGATACCGAATACCTATCCGGTTATACCGAATATTCTCACTGTTCAACAGGATAACCGGTAGTGGAAACTCTTTAACTTTAATTCTAAATTTCAAATAATTACTAAAATTAATAACCATAATAGTGTATATATTTTGTTTTTCTTTATCTATCTATCTATCTATCTATCTATCTATCTATCTCTATCTATCTATCTATCTATCTATCTATCTATCTATCTATCTATCTATCTATCTATCTATCTATCTATCTATTTATCTATATATCTATCTATCTATCTATCTATCTATCTATCTATCTATCTATCTATCTATCTATCTATCTATCTATCTATCTATCTATCTATCTATCTATCTATCTATCTATTATTTTTAGCAAGTTTTTGATTTTAAACCCCTACTTGCCTTGCTTTAATAATGATAAGATTGGAATTTTGGTATATATCAATTCTTTGTAGAGATGGAAGCAGAAATGGAAAGTATGGAACAGGATTCTTTAATTAATATGGGAGATTTTAAAACGTTTCGATGAACCGATTTTTTCTTGATTGATCAATGATTTTATCAAAAGAAATAATTTGTATATAGTTGATAATTACAGTTTACTGCAAACTCGTTCACTTATGTGACGTTTGGCTTATATCATGTATCGTGTGCAAAGAGATTAAAAGGTATTTTTGATGAAGTGCAAATTTTATACAATCAAATTTTATATAATCATTTTTCTGCATCTTCTAAAATAAAATTTGAGAATTGTAATAAATTTTTAGGTTGTAAGGATGTTAATAGTGAAGTTATATATTGGAATAAAGTCACGAATAAAGAGACAAATGATTATGCTAATAATATTGATTACCTACTTGTTGAATACATTTTTTTTTTAGGAAAGTAGGTTGCCTTCTGCAATAAGTATAACGCAACAACGCTAAACATTTTATTCAGATAAGACTTTGGTATAAAGATGTGGGTAATGCTCTGCAGATTACTAGCAAAAGGTTTCTATAATCATTGAAAAGGTTAGAAAATGTACTAGAAGATTGACTGGAAAGTTAAGGGATGCACATAAAGAGGCAAATTGCTATTTTAGAGAATGGAAAGGGAAAAGAAGAAAACGTCAGGGTATGGAGTTTGACAGGAAAATGTAATGTTATTTTAAGAAGATTTGGCACTGCAAGATTGGATATAGTTCTCTTCTTGTTGAAATCATGCTGTATGCCATTCTATGGAGCTAATTTATGAACGAATAAATATAATATTAGTCAGGTTTACAGATAGTTTGAAATTGTTTTCACAATGCTATAAAAAAAAGCTTGTGGAATTTCGAGTGGCAGTTGTAATCACTTAATTTGTAATACATTGGAATGGCTCATGTTCGATCATTACTTAAGCTATTTGAAATTATGTACTTTATTTAGATTGTTTAGTAAACTATATTACTTTGCATTATTATAATTGGAATGTTGAAAAGGGGTATTTTAGTAAAGGAGATTGAAAAAGCATTTGTAACCAAATATGGAGTTATTTGTATGTTGACCTTTTCGTTGGTGGGGGAGATCTCCGCGATGGACCGGCTTCGGTGCGGTTTTCCAATCCTAAAAGGTTGGGAAGACGGTATGGTGGTCGACTTGTCGTGGAGCGAACAAACTGCAAAAACTGGATTAGAACCATGAGAAGAAACAAAAAAGAAAAACATTTCCAGGGAATCGGAAGACCTGGTCCCGGCCCCTACTCATTACGGAAGAGAGGTGAGGGGGGACGGAGCTCTTTGGAGGGCAGCAAACATTCTCTCCAAACTGAAGTAATGGGTTTAGATAACCCCGAAGTTCAGTCCACTGGAACTTCAACCTCCCCTGCTGGATTGCTAGAGGAACCTTTGGATCCTCCCAACCCAGATAACCAACCACAGAATAAAAAGAAAGCCTCTTACAATTGTAGGGGTGCAATTAGGAGTATGTGGTCGGAGGGTGAGAAGAAAGAAATTTTTTGGTGTCTCACTTACGCTAGACATGAAATATTCTCAAGGAAAGGAACGAGTGAAAGAGCGAAACAAATGATGTTAAAAAGAAAAAAGATAAATGGGGAGAATATAGAAAATACACCAGATATGAGATTCAGCAGCATTGCTACAAACATCAGGATAGGAAAAACCAACATAATAAAAGAACAAATAAAGCAGATAGAGAAGGAGGTTGAAGAGTACAAACAGGGAGACTTTCTGAATCAAAATGATGAGGAGGCCATCAGTGGGAAGAAGGATGAATGGACACTCTCTTGAAATCTGTACTTGATGGAAAGCTATTATATCGGAGAACTTATACCAACAAAAACAAATAAGAGTGAACTGTGGAAATATGTAAATGAAAAAAAGGAGTTCAATGCAAATGATTTTATGGAATACAGATTTGGAGAAAAATTTAAAATCATGATTAAGAAAAAACAGTGTATTCTTAATTTTGTTAAAGAACGAAAAGAAACCGGGAAAAGGAAAAGGAAATCTACATTACCAACGATGGAAGACCTTGAAGAAATAAAAATGAAAGCACAAAACATAGTTGAGAATAAAATGGAAATGACTTTAGAATTAATAGAAAATATAAAGGAAAAACAAACCAAAGAGAATGCAGCGGTAAAAGAAAAGAAAACAAAACAAACAAAGAAACAGGAGAGAACAAATAAAAGCAAACAAGAGACTGTAACACAAATGAATAGAGAGAAAGAAATGTAAATATTGATTGATATAAAGGACCTGTATCAAAAAGAAAATCTAGATAAGGACCAAACAACAATAATAGAAGAGGAAATAGTTGGTAGTGATCTTGGAGGTTAAAGAGGGAAATGAGGAGAATGAAATGAAAACGAATTAGATTATTGGATGTAGAAGATATGGAAAATATAACTTGGATATTACAACAGAAGGCTGGAACCAGACAGAGAAGGGAACTGATGAATAAATAATAGATGTCCAAACAGGAAACAGGAGAATTTGCCTCAGAGGAGGAAATGTTGATAAAAATAGCAAAATACAGAGATGAAGACCTCATAAAGGGAATACAGGGCAGATGTAAAATAAAAAAATCGGAAACTGGTTCCAAATGGAGAAATATATTAGGATAGCAGGTATATTTGTGACCAAAAAATTATATTATTTAATTGCAGTTTGACTGGGATTAATAGACTATATTATGCGTTGCCAGGGCAGTAGCGGACTGTAAGCTAAAGTATTCAAAACCAAAAAAAAGCAGGAAAAATGAAGAACAAAGAAAAAAACTACCGTGGAAATATAGACTACAACAGAATGAAAGTAAACTAAGACAAGAGTATCGATAATAGATGCATACGACGTGGTGTGATAACATCAGGTAAACTATAAGAAGAGTAAAAAAATATTAAGAGAAAACACAGTGCAGAGTAACCAAATAACTCAGGTCATTGCAAGTAGAAAGATGTTAATAATAGCAAAGGCTAATAAGATTAAAATGTATGATAAGAGAGAATAAGAGAAAAAACAAAATCAAATGTTTAAAGAGGATCAGGGAAGGTTCTATAGAGAACTGAGAATGATTCCATAAAAGTGTCAAACCCTCCTCCGAAAGAGGAAGTGGATAGATTCTGGAATGGAATTTATGGAGATGAAAGAATGTTTAACAATCAAGCAGAATGGCTAGAGCAAATAAAGAATAGCCAAGAAGCAATTAATATCGAACAAATGGAACATGTTGCAATTACAAAACAAAGAGATTGAAGTTGTAATTAAAAAGAGTAGCAACTGGAAAACATCTGGACCAGATAGAGTTCAAAATGTATGGCTTAAGAAAATAAGAACACTATTGGAACTGCTTACAGCATGTTATAATAGAATTATAAATGGAAGAGAAGAAATTCCTCTGTGGTTAACAACTGGAGAAACTGTGCTGATCCCAAAAAGCGAAGAAACCCAGAGACCAGAAAAGTATAGACTCATCACATGTCTGCCAACCTTATATAAGGTATTTACGGGAGTGTTGGCAAAAAGGATCCAAGGACATTTGGATAACAATAACATCATAAGCGAAGAACAAAAAGGATGTTGCAAAAATAGTTATGGAACTAAGAGCCAATTACTCATCAACAAAATGATTACAGAAAATTCAAGGAGGGCCCAGAAAAACCTATGGTATGGATAGACTATAAAATGACCTACGATAGTATCCCTCACAATTGGATCGGAGAAGTTTTAAAAATATATAAAATTAGCCCTAAAGTTATAAGGTTCATAGAAAATGCAATGAAGATATGGAAAGTTAATATAAATCTCCATTTTGAAGAAGAAACTTTGGTAATAGAAGAAGTAAAAATTAAGCGAGGAATATTCCAGGGAGACTCCATCTTTCCCTTAATATTTGTGCTCGCCATAAATCCTCTAAGAGCTTTAAGGTTTGGGGAGTGGATATCGTATAAATTCGAGAAACGAGAAGAAACCCAAAATAATTTCCCACCTATTTTATATGGACGACTTGAAACTCTACTCGTCAAATAGAGGAGAAACCATTAAACAAATTGAAATCGGAAAAAAGTTTTCTAATGACATATGCATGGAATTTGGGCTAGATAAATGTGCGTTTTTGCTACTCAAGAAAGGCAGAAGAACAGAAAGTGAGAACATAGAAATTGAAGGAGATATAATTAAAGAGTTAGAACAAGAACATACGTATAAATATCTCGGAATAGAAGAGTCAGAAAAATAGAAAACAACATAATGAAGGGAAGAATAAAAAAGGAATATAGGAGAAGATTAAAATTAATCTTAAAATCGGAATTGAACCCCAGAAACAAGATGCAAGCCATTAACACCTTGGCGATCCCGGTACTCTCATATGGTTTTGGGATCATCGACTGGATGCAAGAAGACTTAAACAAGCTGGATGTTATGAGCAGGAAAATGCTGCACGCACATAAAATGATCTATAAAAATCAATGTGTACCACGGATACATGTATCCAGAAAAAAAGGAGGAATGGGAGTACCCACAATAGATATAATACACAAATCTGAAATAATAGGAATTGGAAAATGTTTGAAGGGCAATGATGGAAGATTCATTGAATGGGTGCATGAACATGAAAGCTTGAAACCTTCATCAACATCAATTATAAAAAAAATTAATGATTATCTAAGAGATGTGAGATTTGATG
>JABUQX010061548.1:35000-40000 GCA_015478945.1 Trachelipus rathkii
CCCATTCAAATGATTCTTATATGTTAAATTAATTGATGTCTCTGACAACATCCAGCGTCATTGTCTCTTCCGTGCGAAATTTCAGAAATTTATGTTTGACTCAGAAAACTTTTCCCGAAAGCGATTTGCTCATGATTTAATGCATGATATTCGTATAAATATGGGATTTGAAAGTACGTTTATATTTAGATATCACAACAGACAGAGAGTTGAAAGAGCTAAAAGTTGCTAGATGATGGACAGTGAAAGAATAACAATTTATAAGATTAACATTTAAACCTATATTATGATTGATATTAAAATTATTATTATCTAAATACAAGACCAAATTGGTCTGACTATCCTTCAAGATCATTTTTTAAAAGTCTATGATGAATGAAAGACTACAAAGGAAATTGATTTCCAAAACATTCTCTTCCACCTCTGCAACATAAACGACTATCTTATAATCTCTTCGTACATGCAAATTAAATTCTATTTCACTCCTCCTGAAACCTTTTTTTATATCAGTTTTCATAGCGACAGTCAATTTACCTTTAATCGGCCCTTCCTTTTCTACACCATTATCGGGTTTAACGGAGACTATGACCCAGGTTTCCAGAATAAGTTTCATCAATGTCAAAGTCATTTACTTGAAATATTTCTTAATGCATGCCAAACAATAACTATAGGAACACAGTCATTTTAAAAAAAATGACATAAAATGCAAAATAAAAATATACTTAAAATAGCTAACAATAGCACCACACACGTACTAAGCCACTTTATCTAAGTTTCTTTAGGACCGGTGTTCATGTGATATTTTTTAAAGGCTATATTCTGTCTTACTTCATAAGGTCGAGTCTCCAGCTTAACTGAACTTTTATATTCACCAGCATCTCTTTCCAGGGACGATGTATTCTTTCTCCTGGTATATTCATTGCCAACTATTTTTCTGAAGAAAATAAAGGAACACCATCGGTTGCCCCCTTCCTTGTATTCAAACCAATAGTCCCTTCTTGCTCAAACTTCAGCGTATTTCCTTAGAACAGTTATAAAAGTACACACAAACAGCATTACCAACACATATCTTAAAGGTCCCATTGTATACAATATTTTAAATACCATAAAGCAATTTACATCATTTTGATAATATGAGCCAAGGCCATCTCATATATAAATATAATATATATATACTAATATCATATATAAATATAATCCCAATAGACTAATCTCATATATAAATATAATCCCAATATATATATATATATAATATATATATATATATATATATATAAACCTCTGATGGTAAAAGGTCAGACATGACCCGTTACACGGAGCTTTAAAGTTTTGAAAATTGAAGAAAGTAGGATGAAAAAAATAGGAAGTGTGTTCCTGACTTTATCAATAGAGTTAATTTAAGAGTGTTCAAAGAGGTTAAGATCAGAGTCAAAAGCTGGACAGAGAATGGATGATATACGACTGCAGGGTGCAGAAGAGGGTGTTCATAGTAATAGTGACAATAATAGGAGAGTGATACAGCAATGTGAAAGAGATTGGAGAGAATCAGTGAGAATAGGAGAGTTGATAAGTCGAACAGACCTTGACTCAACCTTTTCAAATAAAAATGTATTTGCGGAATCACTTAAGGTATGATATGCATATTCCATACAATAACGAGCAACACTCTATTCAGGCTAAGCAGCTGGGGTGGTGTGATGAAGTTATGAAAGCATCTCTCTCAAATCTTTTGAAGCTTCTTTAGTAAGAGATATAATTTGATCTTTCCAAGGAAGATCACTAGGAAAAGAAATTAAAAAATATTAAGAATAAACTCGGGTTTGAGTTGCGTGATTTCGAAGAAGATTTTGTAGTTATGTAGTAGTTTACCTATAGTAGATAGATAAGGAAACTGATTTTTTGAGCCATTGAAAACAAAGATATTTGTTAGTTCCAGCTAAAGATATGAGAAAAATCAAATTTCTGTTTTTCCTTGGCCCTCTTCTTATCATTATACGAGCGTAGGGTCTAGGTGAAGACTTAAAATGGGATAGGCGGTGGGAACGGAAACCTCGAAAACTATTAACTTTTCACAAACACACACACACACATTTATATATATATATATATATATATATATATATATAGATATATAAAATAGATCTATATATCTATAATCTATAGATCTATTATATATAATATAATAATATATATATATAATATATATATATATATATATATATATATATATATATATATTATAGATCATTTCAAATTGAAAGGAATAAGGAAGGGTGTAGTTTCCGACATACGAGTAAATAGGGGACAAAGTGTCAGGCAAACGATCAATAATGAAAAGGAGAAAAAATGGTCGTTATAAAACGGAACCCTGAGAATGACTGTAGAACGACTGTTAAAATAGTGCGAGAAGGGCAGATACCAAAACAAGGTAAGTTTAGAAATTAAAGCCAAATGCCAGGTAATCGATGGCTTTCAATATGCCTAGCTCAAAAGCAAAAGACTCACTGAAATGCAGAAGAACAGAGAACAAAAGAAATCATAGAGAAAGGGAAATAAAATAACCAATCGAACTGTCTCTTTGGTAGATATGTTGGCAATATGAGATAAGATTAGAAGATTTAAGAGGTTTCCAAATCTTTCTGTTAAGGTTAGGTTTAAAAACATTTGAAAGACAAGAGGTTAAAGCTGTAGGATAATAGTTAGACCTTTTAGAGAGGTTCCCCTTTTACGGCACAGACTGAATGAGCAAACGTTTCCACATGAAGTAAAGGTCGTAGAAGATAGGCAGAGACGAAAGAGTTTACCAAGCTTAGGTGCAGGCTATGGAGCACAAGTTTTATAGTCTGCTGAAAATAGCATCAAATCTCGAACAAAAAGTAACAGAAATGATTCCAATGGGATTTAACTACAAATGAATTACTTTTTCACATATCCAAAGTCCGACAAAATTGCAACTCTGGAAAGTTGATTTTTTTAATTTTCCAAAATGGCCGCCATCGGAACGTGAATTCTTTGAGACTTGTGACACAAATTTTAAAAGTAATTTTTAATGTGTTTAAATTTTATATTATTTTTCATGCTTTTAGGTCGGATACTGATTTTAATGACGATTTCTGCTATTCATTTCGAATTCCATCGTAAAAAGTAGTAACTGCTTGATGGCATCGACGTCTGACTGTTCTGCGCTTTCTATATAAATATCTAAGTAGTTCGTTGGTCTTATATAAAAGGGACGCACATAACAAAGTTTAGTGCTAACAGTGAAACAGTGTATTGCATATCTAGTGATTTCAGTGTTAGTGCCTTTTATTTTAAAGTAGATTATTTAGTATATAAATTTTAATTTATTTTATAAAGTAAGCTTCAACCTGAAAATTAATCCTTTTTTCTTCTGTTTCAGGCTTTAGATTTGTTGAAATTTAGTACAACTCACGTACTAACTAAATAACTATATTAAATAAATTTATGTAAATAAAAATATGTATTGATAATGAATGGTCATAAACATATTTGCATATTATGTAAGAAGAACACTGAATCAAATGATCTGAAGCCTATGCAGAAAAAGGTGCAGATAGAGTCAACGAAGCTAGCAAACAACTTTGTTCAAACATTTACGCTTCTGCCAGAGATTTTGTGCATACTTTGTGTCGGAAGCCCTTCGTAGACAAGAAAAACATACAAATTTCATTTAGAAGGCCATTTACCGAAGGTGAGGCATCTGTTTCAAAGAAATGATCCCGTTCCATTCTTGATGCATTTAACAGTGGAACTGATTGCTTTTTCTGTTAACAGTTAGTAGAGTTGAGTGGAAAATGCAACCTTAGGTCAGAATCTGTCACAGTTAAGGTACATACAATCCCCAAATCAATACTTGAAATATGTAAGAAAGGAAACGACAGGTGGTCTGTTGATGCACAAGGACGCCTGACATACTTTTAGGGTAACCTCCATGCAGCTTATTGTGTGTACCATTAATCTTGAAGTGTAAATTTAAGAAATAGAATAGGTATTCCTTACAAATACAGAAATATTAGTGATCAAAGACCAAAGAAGAAAAAACTTGGTCGATCTGAAAATGAAACACAAGCAGAAGCGTTTGTAAAAGTATGCTCTTACCTAGAGGAAAACGAAGACGAACTACATACAGTCAGTGATATAATTTCAGTAATGATTCAACGTTTGGAATATACTGATAAAAAAGCATACAGACAACGGTATCTGAAATCAAACCTTATTTGAACATTTTGAGAAAATATTTATTAGTGAAAAACAAGTCCAAAAGGGGGTTGTCGTTCTAAGAGAATCTGTTAGGTCTATAATATGAGACCATTGTGAATATCAGCTGTCTAAATGTTGAAGCGGAAAATATACGACTAATTGAAACAGTCACAAAGTTATTTAAAAGTGGTATAAAGAAGAAAGTAATCGGTCTAGGAAACAAAGAATTTTATCCCGCAGCAGTTTATTTGGATATGCAAGAGAGTCTGGAGTACCTTCCCTCCAGCTTAAAATTACTATGTTCAAATATATTTTTTGGGTACGACGAATTGAAGATAGCTACCATTAATCAATGCATAATGCAGGCGTGTGCGCCACAAGCTATCAAAACACCAACGCAGATAGGGCTTTCGGTTTTGGTGTATTTCCACACCCGATCCCAGTTCCTTTTAGATGTACTGAGTCATCTTGGTTTTAGTAGTTCCTACCAAGAAATCAGAAAATTTTTACGCAACGCATTAGTAGTTGCTGGTGGAGATCTCATAGAAAAGAGTGAAGGTGGGACAGCTATTTTTGCTGATGGCAATTCTGATCACAACGTTACCACACGTTGTAAGAAATATGTAAAGGCGATAACACATTTCATGGCATGGTAATGATGGCAGCGATAACACCAAGGCAGATAACCAAAAGAATAATTCCAAGAGCTAATATCACAGATGATAATGTCGGAAAAGAAATGTCGTGTTAATATTTATGAATATTTCAGTGATAAAAAC
>JABUQX010061548.1:57500-60661 GCA_015478945.1 Trachelipus rathkii
AAAAAAAATATTGTTAATAAATATCAGTAATATGATTAGAAGGCCTATTTAGAGACCTTTTTTATTGGTTCTTTCTCGATAAATAAATAGACTTTCTATTAAATTTTGCTTTTTTTTTTTTACTAAAGATATCCCAAGGGTATACCGCACCGATGGCAAGGAGTCGGGGTCTCTCGGCTTCGGGGAACTACGGGTAGGACTAATTCCCCCCCCTCCGGGAGGGTCTCCCGAAACCCCCGCTCTTTGGTATTTGGGTGTCGCCGGGGGTTCCTCCGCCCCCCCCCTACGGGGTATGAAAAACGTCCCCCCCTATGTTCCCCCGTCGCTCGAGCCCCTAAGTGTGCGTAAAAGCACATTAATAGAAAGTCATTATTTTATCGAGAACCAATAACAGGTCTCTAAATAGGCTCTCTAATCTTCATAATATTTTACTTAACAATAATTTTTTTTTATTATTACAATTATCTTTACATTTTCTTTCCTTATGTAAAATTTTACCAGATTCCAAAAAGTATTCCTTTCGCTGTAGCTATTGTAGTTTTTTTGAGATTTTTTTTTTTTTTTTTTTTTTTTACATTTTCCCAGGACCAGCATTTGACTAGCATCACGCAATGTATTCCGTTTTACTGTGGCATTAATAGTTTTTAAGATACATATGACGGATAATCGAAATGTGAAACAATAATATTATATATATATATATATTTATATATATATAGTTATATATATAATATATATATAATATATATATTATATATATTATATATATATTATATATATTATAATATATATATAATATATATATATATATACTAACGAAACTCGAAACCATATGTTATAATTATAATACGTACCCTATTTATTTGTTGAAAAGCCTGTTTACATTATATTTCCAAATACTTAATTTTAATCACAATTCGCAGATTGGAGTAATTTAGGCCTATCATTTTTTAAAATAGAGCTGTCGTTTTATAGATAAGTTTTTAAAGCGTTTTTTTTCTTTAATATAAAATCTAACACTTACTCCATTATGCATTATTTCACTTAATTTTATGTATATAATGCTAAATACCACTTAAATAAAGTTTTTATAAAATTAATATTCAATATCAGAACAATCAGACACATTTTATACAAAAATTTCAAACAAACTGCACCAAGCCACACATTTCGTAAATATTTACGGGAAGAGAACGAAAAGTTTCATATATATTATCGATTATTTTATCGATTATTATAGGTAGGACAGACTAGCCCGCTCCCTTATAAGTTGACGTAAACAATGACGTCATTCGTCCGCCCGGGGCACAAAGATTTTTACTCCTAAGATCAGAGTAGGAGCGAGAATTTCTAAATGAATTCAATTATTATTATAGCTATTATTATTGTGGTTGTTTTTCTTTTAATTTATGATGCAAAATAGCTTCTTTTTTTAACTTTTATATAAAATTTTAATAATTTAGTATACTTTTACAATTTAATTTCAATTATTTAAAACCTAAAAAATATTGGGTTGGAGTTACTTACCCTGCCTACCCTATGTATACTCCCCTGATATATATATATATAGTATATATATATATACATATATAATATATTATATATATATATATATATATAATATATATATAATATATATATATATATATATATATTATATATATAATACTATATATATATAGTATTGATAAGGCCAGCGTCTGGATTAGCGTCATTGTATCTTAAAAATATTATGCTACAAAGTAAAACGGAAATACCCATTGGTGGAATGTCTGGTCCAATTGCTTGGTCCAGAAAATGTAAAAAAAAATATACTATACTATATAATATCTATAGTATATACTATATATATATATATATATATAATATATATTTATATTCATATATATATATATATATATAAAATATATCTCAAATACTACAATAGCTAGCAGCGAAAAGGAATACATTTTTGGAAACCTGGTAAAATTTCACATAGGAAAAAAAAATAAAAAAAATTTGCTTTATACGGCACACTAGGGGGCTCAAGCCGACGGGGAACATAGGGGGGGATGTTTTCCATACCCCGTAGGGGAGGGGCGGAGGAACCCCCGCGACACCCAAATACCAAAGAGCGGGGGTTCCGGAGACCCTCCCCGGAGGGGGGGAAATAATCCTACCCCGTAGTTCCCCGGAAGGCCGAGAGACCCCGACTCCTGCCATCGGGGCGGTATACCCTTGGGTATCCTTTAGTAAAAAAAAAAAAAAATTAATAGAAAGTCTTTATTTTATACGAGAAACCAATAAAAGGTCTCTAAATAGGCCTTCTAATCATATTACTATAATTATTAACAATAATTTTTTTTTTTTTTTTATTTTTTACATTTTCCTATCCAAAATTTTACGAGGATTCCAAAAATGTATTCCTTTTCGCTGTAGCTATTGTAGTTTTTGAGATATAATTATTTTTTTTATTTTTTATTTTTTATTTTTTTACATTTTCTGGACCAGCATTGGACCAGTATTCCAGCAATGTATTCCGTTTTACTGTAGCATTAATAGTTTTTAAGATATATATGACGGCTAATCCAGACGCTGACATATATATATATATATAATATATTTTATATATATATATATATATATATATATATATATATATATATATATATATATATATATATATATATATATATATATATATATAAAATTTATATATATATATTATAATATATATATATATATATACTATTGTGTGCCGTAAAAAATGGAGGAAATAATATTTTAATGTTGTTATTGTTCTGTTTAAGCAAATTTATTAAAGTTTGTAGAGTTGAAAAAACTTTCTAGTTAATGCGAGAAAACTGCATTACAATCCTTCAGTTTCGTTATAGCGTAGAGTCAAGAGAACAGTTTACTGTAAAGGTCCAATATATCTATAATATATATATATTATAATATATTATATATATATTATATATATATAATTATATATATATATATATAATATATATATATATATATATATCTATTTAATATATATATATATTCCCTATTACTTCCCTTGAATATTTAACAACATCTGCACTTTTCGTTGTATTTCTCTCTTAACCTCTCTGTTTCCCCCAAACGCGAGGTTTTCTCTTCGCCAGCCTCTAACATGTGTTTATTATTAAAATATA
>JABUQX010061550.1:0-7500 GCA_015478945.1 Trachelipus rathkii
ACACTAATGCTGTATACCTTTTTATTATAAGGCTCAACTCTTCACTCAAAACGTTGCCACTAATTCAACTTAAGATGATAATGAACCTATTTTTCCTTCTCTACATCCCTCAAACTCCTATTCATAACACTGTAATTTAGTTTAAAGACGTACTTCTAATCTTTATGAGTTTAATTAATATTAATAATTCTTTAACTATTTTAATTAAAGTATATAATTAATATATAATATTTATCTATCTATTTTATATATATATTTAAGTTTATATTAAATATAATATATATTATATTATATATATATATAATAGTAATTAATTTCAAAACTCTATTATATTATTTTTATCGAATTATATAGTATTTTAACTATTTAATAATATTAATTTCTAACTATTTTAATTTATTATTAGTATTATAAAATCTTAAGTATATGGTTTCAATTCTGTTTTCTTTCAAGTTAAATTATATATAATATTATATCATTTATATTATATATAATATATATTATAAATTATTATTTATATAATATATATATATAATTAATATATATATTATATATTATAATTATTAAATATTAATATATTATAATAATTAATTATATATAAATTAATTTAATATAATATTAACTATATTATATATATATTATTCGATATATAATTAATATATATATAATATGTTCCAGTAATATTTATATATTATAAATATATTATATAATATATAGTATATATTATATATATATAAA
This sequence comes from Trachelipus rathkii, assembly GCA_015478945.1. Classification (NCBI taxonomy): domain Eukaryota; kingdom Metazoa; phylum Arthropoda; class Malacostraca; order Isopoda; family Trachelipodidae; genus Trachelipus; species Trachelipus rathkii. The sequence continues at coordinate 739 of JABUQX010061550.1, forward strand.
TATAATATACTATATATTTCTAATATATATTAATAAGTATGATATATATTATATATAATGCTATATTCATTAGATTAATTAATTATATAATGATAATTAATATTTATATGTAAATATATAGTATATAATATATTAATATATTAGTATAATATATATATATATAGTATATATATTAATTATATATATAATAATTATATATATATTAATATATTAATCTAATATATGATATATATATTATATATAATATTAAATATATATATATTAATTTAGGTATTAATTATTAAATATATATTGATATTATAATTCTATTATATATATATATAAGTAAGTAGTTATATTAATTTAATAATTGATAGGTTAGTATATGATTAATTTAAGCAGTAGTTATAAGTAAGTTATTAGAAGTATGATTCTTAACCTTACCTATCAACTCCATATACCTTTATATGCAAACACAAATAACACTATAGCACATACACAGGTCATAATATAGTATATTAATCTATATTATTTACTTGATTTAATGTGATATACTTAATAATATTTGAATATATTAATATATGTATATTATATATTTATATAAATAGTAATATAATTAATTTAAAATTGAATATATTTTTTATGATATATATATTAATATATTTATAATAAATATATATATTTATAAAATAAATAATTAGTGTACCTCTAAAACTAGATTATGAGGTTGAAAAGAGGTCTAGAATCAATTTATAAGATCTGTTATCGATAGATTGTTTATCTTAGGATGGCACATGCTGATATTAGTACTCTCTAGGTTTTTTCAGAATTTACTAAGTGAAAGATTAAGAAATCTTTTTTAGATTTTACTCTTGCTCTATGCTCTGGGGTTATTTTAATCTCATATAATGTCCACATGAGCTTCCTTTCCTCACAGTTCTGTTTGGACACTGTATCTATTATCTGCTATAGTACAATTGCTCGATTTATATTTAATTTCCAACTTGAAAACTTCATACGATATAGTTAGTGTTATGACCCTATGCGAGTGATCAAGGTTAATTTAGTTAATGTAATAATCACACAAATTATTTTATTCTATTATCACGAATATATGTTCGTTCTAGGCATATTAGTATGCGTATATTTTCTTCTTAATTCAGACTGATAGGTTGATTACTCACTCTGAATATTTGGACGTGGCACTATCTTATCTCAAGTTGCACACTGAGTTAGATATATATGTTTAGTATCATGATATATACTACTTCCTTGTATTGTATATATTCTTATAAATAGTTTAGGTTTAAGTTATAATTCATTGCTATTAATTTTTTATATTGAAAATTGTTTGAAAATAAATTCCGTAATATTACTACTTATGCATTTGGTTTCATACCTAAGTTTCAAAGAACCATTCATGAAGAGTTTAATATTGACCTACTGAGTTGATGGAAGCTGCAGCTGTGAGTATGGGAATACCTTGATGCGGATTAAGCGGTCATCGTCCAAAATAGTTTATAATTACAGATCTTCATATGTTTCTTTGTCGCGATTAGTATATATATTATATATTTATCTCTTTCAAAGTTAGTTTTCACTTTATAGATCCATCTGAGATGTATGTATGATCAGATGTATTCGAATATATTACCCAAGTAGAGAAATATATATAAGGACATTATAGCTTATAGTATATATTTATAATTAAATAATATATATATATATTTTAGTAATATATTATATTAAAGTTAATTATATAATATTAATATTAATATAATCTTATATATTTTATATATTATTATTATAATATATTATATATTATTATATTTTTATTTTTTTATATATATTTAATATATATATATTATTTAATATATATATTATATAGTATAATATTATATAATAATATTAATATTTATATAATATCTATTATATAATATAATTTAATATATATATTATTATTATATATTAATATATATATAATATTTTATTTATATTAATATATTATTATATATATATATATTATATATATATTGGGGGCTTACTATCTATAATAAACTCGGATTTATTAATTAAGGTTATTATTATATTAGGTTATGTTACTTATTACTTATTTAGTCTTTAATTAGTATATATATGACTTGTTGTCAACTTAGAGGGTAATCCTTTTAAATATTTTTGCGGGCCATATTAGCCACTAGTCAACGGGTTTCGGTGAAGGCCCGTCATATAACGCGCATAGATCGCTGCGTACTTGGAGTCGCGTAATGTGATCATTATAGGGCGCGGGTTCGTAATTACCCTAAGTTTACGTGATGCTAGGTATGACATAGTACGCTAGATTAAAGTTTCCCTCCTTGAACTATAGGTGCTTATCTGTAGCAAGGTGGTGATGGCAACATATACCTCTATACTATACCTACTATATGCTTTTACCAAAAGGATTATATTATTTTACCTTTCCTCAAAAATTCTATTAAATTTGGTTTATATTCATATACTCTTAAATTGTTATAATTTATGGGATAATAAATATTAAATAAATTTTAATATATATTATATAATATATATCATATATTATAATATATATATATAATATATTATATATATAATATTATTAATATAAATTATTAGTAATAATACTGATAATTATATTAGATGCTGGGTTACGCGCCTATAATTTTTTTTGAATAGTGCGCTACTTCGCGTTAACTCTTATGTCAGTCGGTATCCTGGTGCGCCTAGCGTCCTCAATAGTCGCCTATTTATATATTTTTTATGTATATCTAACATCAACGCCTCATATTGATTTTTGCTGACCTTATGGTCAATGCCAAATTGTTGATTGCTACGTATTCGCCAGGCCATATTTTATTATATATTATTTAGTGATTAGTGCTGTTAGCTAATTTATTTTGACTAAAGTAAAAACTTTTATAGTGCGATATATAATTAATAATGCATGCTTTTATAAGTGATATAAAGATAATACAAACTGACAATTTTATTTAATATTTTATTTATATATTTATAATATATATCACGCGTTATACTAATATCTATCACTGTCTTCTATCCTCCTCCATGTCCTTAAGTGGTCCTATTTAGATAGTTTTCCCTAGGAGGGTGAGCTACGAGCGTCTTGAAGATTGATATGAAAATATTTATATCAGAGGCCTTAGTTGCAATTTTATTTGATAGTTTAAAAGAAATTAACATAGAACTATGTTATATATATTAATTAAATTATAATAATATATATATATTTATATATAATATACTAATATATTAATAATTTAATATATTTAATATATAATTAATATATTATTATAATATATATAATTAAAATATATATATTTTATTATATTATATTATATATAATAAATATATTTATATTATTAAATATTATTAGTAAATAATTAAATAATTATTATATATATAATAATTAATTAATATATATATTAAATATAAATATATATTAATATTATTATATATATTAATATTAATTTAATATATATATATATATATATATATAATATTTATATTATTTATTTATTATTATATATATTTTAATATAAAATAAATTATAAATATATATTTCCTATATTAGTATATATATAATATTATGGTAAACATATCTATAAACCTAAATCACCTACTGATATTATATTATTTAATGCTCATATTTACCAAAATTTTTTATCATAATTTACAATTTATTTTTATCTTTTTTAAAGGGAATATGATATTACATTTAGGATATATGCCAAACGTCTTCTATAGAATATAAATTCATTTCACTCCAACTTTTAAGGTAAAACCAATTTATAAAAATAGCTCTTGCTCTTATTGTTATTTAAAATAGACCATTATGGCCTGCATAGGCAGACTCTTTGTTGTACTAATTTTATGGTCGAGATGGAATACAATGTTGTCTTTGTGTACGATACCTTTTCTTAGTACGTCTACTTTTTTAAAATATATAGTTGGTATATACCCTATGCGTACACTTAATTGCCTTACCTACAAATTTTGATAGTTAGCGTCCATTATTATGGACCGAAATAATAATTATAGGAACTTACGCAGTGTGCGAATACGCTCACAGCTCTGACTTAGATTTTATATTATAATATATTATATATTATATATTATATATATATAATTAACTATAATATATATATAAATATTTATATATATATATAGATATTAATTAATTTATTAATTAATATTTAATATTATATATATATATATAGATATATTAATAACTATATATATAATATAATAATATATAATATATTATAATTAATAAATATATATATAATATATATAATAATATTATATTAATATCTATATATATATATATATTACTTATATATATATATTATATTATATATATAATATAATATTAATTAATATATATATTATTTATATATATATACTATATATATATATTAAATATATATATAGTGATGGGCAATTATCAGATACAAAAATAATTTGCTTTAAGCGAATTATACCAAGATTAAATTATACATCGATATACATATTATATACATTATATAAAATTTTATAACTTTAGGAAGAAAACTTATAGAAATACTTATTATAATTATTATATACCCAGATACTTGCTATTATACATCATATTATCTATTTGTACGCGTATCCTATAAACCCTTGAAGACTGTTAATCCAATGGAACAGGAGCCAAACGCCCCACCCAGTGGATCAAAGTAAAATTCTATTTAAGGCCAAGTAATTTTTTAAATGAATTTATCTCTAATGTGTGTTTTCGAATACACATTTTGTTAAATAATATAAATAATATCATATTTACATAGAAAGGCCAAATTTAATAGAGTATTAAAAATGAATGTATAAGAAATTGGGAGTGAAACATATTTATCTGGTCCTTGAAAAGAGTTTCTTTAAGTATTATACTTTAGTTCTGTATGAAAGGCATCAATGGAAATTATGCCATCTAGCAGTAATGGTAACGAGATATTACGTAGTAAGCATAGAAATGATTGAATAATGAATCGACTTTGTACACGTAGAAGCGAACAACTTTTGTATTATGTGATTAATGGATAATAGGACACATACGTAAAGCAAAAAGGTTATATGATGAAGGTGTGAGAGTATTAGATTTGAAAAGGACTAAGTCGGATATCAATATCATTCCTTGGTGTTACACTATGTTACATTATTGTGATCAACATCCGATGTGTGAATAGTATATTCAGAGTGTCACTATTGCCAATATAGAGCCGGGTATTTTTTTGTCCAATTTTATCATTGCAGAGAGCGGAGAATCAATGATATTGCAAATAATAAAAGTTAAATTATCAATAAAGGAAAGAACATTTTACCATACACGTAAATGGAGGCACTCAAACTATCACCATGAATTAATGAGATTATGTAAGTTATTTCTTTATTAAGGATGGGATGAATTGGTAAAGACTGGTGGCAAAAATTGGCATAGCACTTATCTATAGCAAGGTTTAAATACAGTCATAATCGTAAATTGATATGCTAAACTCTTTAAAATAAATAAATTAACTTTCGCATCGTGCTCTTTGATAATACTGTTGAATCAAAGTTTGCATTAAGACATCAACAAGTTTCATATTTCTGTTTCCCCTTCTACTCTGTACTTGATAATGCACCCATTTAGTATAAAATTTAAGACACTAAAAAGACAATCACCTCACTAATTAATCAGTCGGGACAGCACTAGCACGGTTAATTTCTATATCATTGAAGAATAGGAGGATAAATATATGTTTTATTTGGTAAAGAAGATGTGTTATTCAATCCAACCACATGTTGTATTTAAGGGTTTAATAAAACAATTGTGGGCTTGTTGGTCGTAAATAAATGCGCAAATGACAAATCGCCCATTTCAGTGTGTTAATGGTATTAAAATGGGTAAAGAGGTAATTATAAATTTTCGCTTCTAATGCCAAAAAACAAGTATTAGAGAGCTATAATTAGCTAGCTATAGATCACAAATATTTATATAAATAAAAAAAATTAACTAAAATAGTAATATCAATTCTTAACTCATTATAAAACTAATATAATAAAAATTATAATTTATTATTCCATTACTATAATACTATTAATATTATTTAAAAATAAATTATATATAATATTAATTATTATATATATAATATATATTATTTATTAATAATAATATATACTATATATCATTAATATATTCTAATCATATATTATAGATATAAAGTACAAATATTGTAAATGAGTGCTGTCCAACTGTTTAAAAATGTTTAGAAACAATTGAACAACCTCGGTCTTATTTTTCTACTCTTCAAATATTAGTTATGCGTACCTCTGGTACAATATATAATACAACTATTGTCGATTCTTCAACAAAATAAGATTATTGTCTGTCAAAATACCCAGAAGATCTTAAATAGAAGATACCGGTAGTTTAATAAATAATAAAAAAAAAGGGGAAAGTGAGAAATAAATTTATATATATCACATAAACCGAATGGGTTTCCTACTTTATTCGATTAGTCAACTTTCCTAATAAAGCCTCTTTTAATACGTATTTTTGAAATATACAAAGTAGATGTCTGAACATCATATATTTGGTCAACACATACACAATAATTACCCACCCACCAACCTAAAACAGCCACACAGCATCAACAAATCACTCAATATCTATATATATATAGTTAGTATTAATATATTACAGTATATATAATATATATTTTATATAAATATTTATAAAAAATAAATAAA